>JARWLC010000011.1:36243923-36486423 GCA_033318265.1 Phyllotis vaccarum | reverse complement strand
TCACTTGCTCATAACTGCCAATTTTTTTTTCTTGTCTGTTATCTGTTGCTGGGTCGTATTTTCCTGCCAGATTTACAAAACCTTTCCTGAGTTGATGAAAAATAGTCTTTATTTGAGTTGGTGGCTTCAGATGATCATGAATTCAAAGTCTGGCTTATTAACTAAGATATCCCCCTCTCTTACACACACACACACACACCACACACACACACACACACACACACAATCTACACTCATACAACTTACACAGGCTCACTCATATGCTCATACAAACTCGCCCAACACACATGTGCACATGCACATTCCTAACCCAATTCTCTGCTACTCTCCCATACTCTCATGTGTGGACACGCTCTGGGAAGAGCTCACACCTCACTTTGGCCACACAAACTGTGATGAAGGGCCATTCTTCTGTGGGCAGTAGATGATGGCTGTGTGGTTATATGAGGAAGGAGGGAGGGACGTCGAGGAGCAGGGCTTGACTTCCTGTAGTAATTTCTCACACCAACAAAGACCCCATTCTTTCAGGTTCTGAGAGGAAGGGATGTTAAATCTGAGTGGGAGAAGGAGCTTGGAGGATGTAGTGGCAGTGTGGAAATTGGCACATCCTACAAGTCTGCTTTTTCTGGAGGAGGTGGACATAGCATGAGGTTGCCACCCTTATCTCATCACCAAAGACCTATGTTTCATGCTTGTGGGTACCAGTGACCTTTGGAGGCAAAAGAAGGAGGGAGGCATATGACCTGATTGGAGCAAGGGCTTGTGGAAGCAGAAACTGCCCTCTCTCTCCACCTCTCTGAACCTCCTGTCCATAGGAGTACTGCTGACCAGTACCTGACCAGTACCTGGCTGAGAAAAGCTGCTGTCTCCAGGACAGCACCTTTGTTTCTTCCCCTTTTGATAACCTGCAGCTCTCTTTGGATGGGTTCTGAATAGATAACACTGACATTACCTGATTTGAGAAACACTGGCTTCTAATTTAAAAAGAAGAAATTAAACCTTTCATTGTCCTGTGTGGTTTTATTTTACAAAAGGAAAACAGATGAACTTAAGTCGCAGGAAGGCTGAAGGCAAAAGAATTAGGAACATGAACTGAAGGACAAAATTAAATGTTCAGGGCATTTTGTTCTAGGGGCACCTAGCTGGAATAATAGGGTGACAGTCCCTGAGGGGTCGGATACAACTCTAGCCTTCCAGAGACTCCTGGATCTATCTGTGCCCTGACTAGGAAAGGAGAATTCAGAGAATGGCTTAACCCAGGGCTGAACAGGGAAGACCCAATCCTGGGGGGTTTTCACTGCCACATTCTTATAAGGCTGGGCGTGGCAGCCAGCCAGCCTCAGCCCTGAGTGAATGCTCAGGTGTGTGATGCTGACTTTACCGCATATCTACAAAGGTTCTTTCTCTCACAGGCACCCTGAGAAACACAGCTCCTTCTGTCTACAGACTGTCCCTTCTGTGGAGAATGCATTGCATTTTTTGTTCTCTCTAAAACTATGTCTCTTTATCTTGCTATAAATACGATAGTGCATAGCAGGAGTTCCTGAGTGAAGGATACTAATAGCTTACTCCAGCTTCCTTCCCCATGTCACCTGCCTGGGAGGCGAGCCGTCAAGAGGTACTGTCTGGATTTCTTTCTCAACAACGAATCTAGAATTGGAGTCAGCGCATGTGGCTTTCTGCATGTGGGTGGCTCAGAGGGTGTGGATGTGTTTTGGGTGAGTCTCACATGGAGCAATGCCTGCCTCCTCCCTTATTGGACAGCAGCCAGCCCCCCAACACTGCTGTCTTTCTCACCTCCATCTTTGTTTATGAATGATCTGGAAAGGTGATTCCACTTGTCTGAGATGAAGAACACTGTGATGCTGTTTCCACAAGCAAACCCATGTGACAAAGTTGGTGGGATACCTTGAAGAAAACCACGTTCCCACCCCGGAATTTCTGAGTAGACCTTTTCCCATAGTCCAGGTGGCTCATTATTTTGCAAAATTGAAAGGATTATTAGGATTATAGGATGGGGAAAATCAATATTTTGCTCGGGCAACCAATGAAATAAACTTCAAAGAAGACGTCATTAACATTTACTAAATCCTGCATGGTGGTGGTGGAACATGCCTTTAATTCCAGCACTTGGGAGGCAGAGGCAGACAGATTTCTGTGAGTTTGAGGCCAGGCTGGTGTACGGAGTGAGTTCCAGCAAAGCGAGAGTTTTACACAGAAGGATCCTGTCTTGAAAAACCGAAATCAAAACAAATAAATAAAAATCCTTATTTAGAAGTCAGAAAACACTCTTGGGGACCTTCTTTAAATTCTATTTTTCTTATCTGAAGAAACAAACCACAAAGGTGTCTTAAATAGGAACAATACAAAACAAGGCAGATATTAAGATCCTTCCCCTCAGTCCAGCCCACCCTTAGTAGGATGTCTTGATTAGTATTGTAAAGGGTATGGAGGAAGCGTATGCCTCCATAACAGAAATAAATATTTACATTAAAATTGTTTTCCTTATATGTGAATTAATTTCTCAAAGAATGGGTAAAATAATTAAAAGTAAATAAATATTAAAAATTCAGAATTTCCTTTATTTCACACACCTGTTACAACCTTGATTTTTCATGTGGCACTGAATCTTCTTGCTGTCTCTTTTGTAAATAGAAACTTTGCTTTTAAAGCTGTTGTTCTCTTATTTACAGATTTCCCTATAAACAATTCTGACATTGCTGCCAATTTTTATTTGCTATAACAACAACTTAGTAGACATCTTAGTTACTTTCTGTTGCTATGATAAGACACCATGACCAAGGAATCTTACAGAAGAAAGAGTTATTGAAGCTTACAGTTTCAGGGGTTAAAGGCCATGACCATCATGGCAGCAAGCCAGTAGGAAGGGCATTTGAACCATGAATATGAAGCAGAGAGAGAAAGTTAACTAGAAATATCATGGGTATTTAAAACCTCCAATTCTACCTTCCCTCGGTGACACATCTCCTACAACAAGGCCATGCCCCATAATCCTTCCCAAACAGTTCCACTGGGATGTTGCATTTATGTGCCTATGTCACTGCACAGGACAACAGTCTGAAGGATCATGGAGCTGAAATTCAGCCTGCTCTTTGTCAGCCATGCCCACAGACCTGTAAATCAGACTGAGGCACATTTCTAATTGGGACACTTTGGTTAAATTGAGCAAAGGCCTGGTAGAGGCAGATGCTGATTTTACAGTTATCTTTCAGAGCTTCAATTTCCCCTTTGGATTTTACATATCCAGTGGTTAACTGATTTAGCTAGCGTGTCCTCTATAGCGTTAGGCAGTAGTGTAGATCCTTGTTTTTATTGCTCATGAGTCTATGTTATACATGTGCCAGAATTTCCTTTCAATTTTTTTTAAAGGTCATCATCTGGAGTCCAAAAGGGCTTTGGTAGCATCCCACCTCCAGTACACATAGCTGTTCTCTAAGGTTGGCTTCATTTAATCCCTATGTTTTCTTGTTGGAAATTCCATGGTTTGGGTGTTTTCAATATCCTGGTGTCTCCATGCAACTTAGGTTTTACTGCATTCAATGGCCATAGATAAAATGGCCCTTCCCCATATTGTCTGGTCTCATGGAAGCCTGGAACCTTGATGGATGCTTCCATGGTACCAGAACTTTTGCATTTTACAAGTCTACTGCTGCCAAAATCTCATGCCAGTGTGGGGTATAATATGACTTCTTCCTTCAGGAGCCATTCTGGCCTCTGTGTACCATCATTGCTAAATCTGGGAAATATCTCCTTAGGTGTGGCTTATGTTGAGGAAGGAACCCTTTTAATGACATTCTTAACTCAAGCAAATACACTTGTATTTTCACAAGTTGGCCTTTGACAGACGGAGTCTTCTCTTCAGGGCACTGTTCTTATTATCCGAGTACAGAGCACAAGCTTTCTCTCCCTCTTTCCTCTCTTTCTGAGACAGGGTTTCTCTATGGAGTCCTGGCTGTCCTGGAACTCACGGAGATCAGCTTGCTTGCTGCAAGGTTTCTCCCTAATGGCACAATCTCCTTAGCAATTTCAAGTGCTGTCTCTGCACATACCAGCATTCTCTTAATCTTCAAGTTCATTTCTGGCTTCCTTTACTCGCCAAATTGTACTTTTTCACTACTTTTTGCTCTTTCACTGAATATTTGGAAAGAGCAGTGATTCATAACCATGCTTGAACAGTATGCTATGTTGGAACGTCTACTGTCAAACATTTTGTCTATTGCTTTTGAATTCATATTCACTCAAAATTTCAGTATGTATACAAGATGTAGTTGGATTATTTTCCAGAATGTAGCACCAATGGTTTGGGACAGAGTCCTTAGTTCCTTCTGAAACACTGTAAATCCCACTTTTACTGTCTGCCTTCTGCTCTGTGCCCCATTTTCTAAACTTCTACCAGAGTGGACCATTAAACTCTGATTATCATGATCTACAGTTTTTCTAGCTCGCACTCTAAATTCTAAATATGTTGCTTGCAAACTAGTTCTGATGGCCTCTGATTTATCACAGCAACCCCATTCCTTGTTAGTGGTGATTTTCCTCCTTGTTGTGAGAAAATAGCTAATAGAAGCAATGGAAGGGAAGGGACCTGGCCATCATGCAGGGAAGACACTGCAGTGGGAACAGGAGGCCCATCACCTGGTGCACTTCACACTCAGACACGGAAGGAGAGACAATGCTGGAGCTATGCCTTCTCCTTTTTCTTCCTGCCTGTTCACCAGCGCAGAGAATGATGCTTTCCACATTCAAGGTGGGTAGTTTCTTCTCAGTTAACCATCTCTCGACACGTTATCACAGAGGAGCATAGAGATACCACCTAGCTATTTCTAAATCTAATCAAACTTATGAGAATGAATCATCACAACTGCTAACATCCAGAACCTCTTCCTACCTATTTGGGGGTGCCATGGCCATTCTTAATTCTTACTCCCTTCTCTGGAGAGTCTGCTTTTCTTCTTTTTGTATGTTACCACCTAGTTATCATGCCTAAGCAACATAGGTTCATTTTTTGCCTTTCTTCGATTTTATATAAATCAAGTCCTATCATTAGGCCTTGCTCTTTCTCAACAGTAGGCTCGTTGGATTGATCCTTTTTAGTGTGCGTAGCTGAAGCTTACTACACGAGTTACTTATAACATTCCTTGTTCCTATTTATTAATCCCTGTTAGATATTTGTTTGTGTTGCTTTCACTTGAGTGAACCAGTGAACTGTCCTCTGTGAACCTTACAATACATACATGTGCTTGTTAATATTGTGTATATCCCAAGTTGTGAAAGTATTGGGTCAGAAGGTGTATGTTTTAGTACTGATATTTTCAATGAAGTTTTGACTCCTTAGACCATAGTTGAGTTCTGGTGATTCGTGTCTTTCCCTAAGTGGTGAGTCCAGGCATCTCTACTTTCCAATCTAGAGCATTTTCTGTGCCATTTCTTCTTCTTGAGACATTGCTGTAGTATGAAGTTTCTGGCCTGTCTGGCCTGTGGCCCCAAACCACAGACCTGCAGTCCCACAGAAACACACAGGCGCTTGTATTAATTTTATGCTGATCAACCAATGGCTCTGGCATATTGTTGGCTAGCGCTTGCTCTTAAACTAACCCATGATTCTTATCCTGTTCAGCCATGTGGCTCAGTACCTTTACTCAGAGCAACATAGTTGTCCTCTGCATGTGCTGGCTTCTATGGCTTCTCTGCCCTGTTCTTACTGTTACCAGAGTTTTCTTATTCTGGTAGCCCCACCCATACTTCCTGTCTGCCTTTGGCCAATCAGCATTTTTATTAAACAAGTAGACAGTACAATTACAATGTAACAACATAGTGCTACTACACATTGCTTCATCAAGTTTTGTGTCCCAAGAGCCCTCATGCTTCCCTTCATTCAAAAACCTACGGGCATCCAAAAGGCCATGTTGGTGTTAGTTGCTGAGCAGGTAGGCAGTTGCATACAAAAAGTGGGATGACTTGAGATGACAGAGACAACACATATACAGTGCTGAAGTGTGAGACACAACTGTCATCAAGGATCTGTGTTCAGTCTTAGCTTACCCAAGTGGCTAGCAGTCCCAATAACCCCACAGTGTCTAATTGGTGGACCAACTTCATTTAGAATGGCTACACAGCTTTTCTGCCTACAAGTGTCTACCTGAAGTCTTTGGGATTAAGTTTCCATGAGCTTCCTAAGCATTATTTCCATTGTCTGGGGGCCATGATGCGATTACCTTTTTACTCTCATCTGAAAGGCACCAGCCTTTAACTACCCATGAATCCTTTTTGTGGTTCTTAGATGATGTGTATTCAAAGGTTTCTTCAGGAGAAAGAATATTATGTCCATCTCACACTAGTCTAGCACCCACAGGTTAGAAGACCTACATGTGGATAGCAGGAGGAAAGAGGCTGCTGTCGTGTGACCCAGATTTGCTTCTTGCTCTAGGGAAGCACTGTTCACTGAAACTTTGCTGACCTCTCTACTTGTATCCTCCTGAAGCAGGTCATCAGAGGTTCTATCCCAAGACTTGAAATCATGAATGATGATGGGTCATGATCACATCTGACATGGGCAATTTTTGAGGTTATGTTCCAAAGCAAGGAAGTGGACACAGATTGGGAAGATTTTAAGAATCATAACTGCCTACAGTGTGATGTCCCTTTAGTGGCCCTCAGTTTCACATATGAACTTGGAAAGGAAGGGCTCATGGCATATGTGAACACCTGCAGAGGTGCTATGTGTGGAGGTATGTGTGTACCAGTTTCTATGACAACACTAGGCATCTCTCCCTCCAGCTCTGTGACTGGAGGATTTTCTTCACACTGGTTTTATCTCAACATAGAAGTGTAGCTTGTTTTTGGTCCTTATGGTGCAGTTAATCCTCAGGGATCTGCTGGGGATGAGATTCAGGATCCTCTTAGATGTCCAAATCTCCTAATGTTCTAGACTTCATGGAAAGTGTTAACAGTATTTGTACATAAGCCATATATAGCTTTCTGCTTGCTTCATGTCTAGCTGACTTATAATGCTTAACACAATGTATTTATTATGCGTTAGTCATATTGTTTAGGAATAATGAAAAGAAAATGCATAAAGTTGTATTATTTTGCTTTATACTTTCAATATATGGTTGGTTTCATTGGTGCTTGGTTGACTCTTCAGATGAGGAAACCATTACTACAGGGGCTATCTCATATTATTGAACTAAAACAATCAAGAGTCTCTAGAGATTTCCTCAGCTGAAAATAATTATGAATCTTTAAACTGTTCAAATTGTACCTCTATTACCCATGAGACTGGCTTCAAAGCTAGAAAATTGCAAGGCATTCTACAGTACCTTTCTTCACCTATTTTCACTGGCTTTCAAACTTAGATCTTATGGTCCAGCCTGTGTTGCCCTTGTCTTAACAGGCTGTGAAGGAACTCAGGGAAGAGAAGGTCAAGGTAAAGGAGGTCTGCAGTGACCTCCACAGCAGCTGTTTTTCCTCTAGGCCTCGTGGCTCTTTGTGTTCTGTAGAGCTGTCCAGAACGGAGGGCCACCACTCTGCATCTGAGCATCCTCCTAGACTATCTCCACAGTCCAAGATGCAGATGCCCGGATGGTGGGACGTGATGGAATTATGGCATGGAAGAGAAGGAAGGAAGGAGGACATGAGAAAGAGAGAGGGGCAGAAGGGAGGGTAAAGTACACCTATCCCTTCCTAGGATCTTTTCTTTGTCCTAGAGACTGCATTGGTCTGCGCTATCATCCTATATAGCACCACATCTCTGACAGATGACCTAGCTAATTCTGGTACAGGGAGGCCACCAACCAAGGTCGCCGGTAGCCACAGGTTAAACATATTTGTGGCTCCTTGGCCAAGAGCTTTTGTGCGGCCTGTAGCTGGCGGTCCCACTCCTTCTTCCTGGGGGAGACCTTGACATTATTTTTAGGTCTTCTGGCCCCAGTGACTTACAGCTGCTGCCCTCACTCAGTATTTAATGTCACTGACCTCTTTGCCATTCCAGCCTTCACAGCCTGTAACTCAGCTTTGCGGTTCCCTTCTGGACAGCTTCCAAGGTGTCAATGTTCCTCTGAACTTGGGGTGCTCCACACTGTCTGCGGTCTTCTTATGGGGCTAAACCAAGGTTATGATCTGCAGAATAAAGAAAGCCTTGTTCCCTCTCAGGCCACAGCGTTTTGCTTCTTTGTGTGTACTGTGTGTGTCATTTTCCCCCAAGTCTTATTAGTAACTGCATGATATCATGTATTTAGAAGGACTGTCTGTTCATTGATGCACCTCGATCTTTCCTCTAGACATGCTGGCCCTTTGTCACCTCCCCATTGTTTTTCTGCTTCAGAAATTAACCAATAACCTGCTGGCCTCTCCTCTTTCATGTGTTATTCTCTGATCCTTTCTACATAGCCATCTCTCATGCTGGTCAGTTTTCAGCTGGGGATGATGCAACTTAGAGTAAGATTTCTTCATCTTCTGGGATTACCTCATTTACCTTCACAGCAGTCAGAGTTCAGAGAGCTCTCTCTCTCTCTCTCTCTCTCTCTCTCTCTCTCTCTCTCTCTCTCTCTCTCTCGTCATTTAAGTCAGGGATATCCACTCAATTTCAATTTCTCTTC
Organism: Phyllotis vaccarum; assembly: GCA_033318265.1. Lineage (NCBI taxonomy): Eukaryota > Metazoa > Chordata > Mammalia > Rodentia > Cricetidae > Phyllotis > Phyllotis vaccarum. Next base: position 36,477,805 of record JARWLC010000011.1, on the reverse strand, counting down.
AAACTTTTCTGTTCATTTCTCCAAGTCATTTTCTGCCTCTTGAAAATTTCAGGGTGAAACTGAACCATCTCAAAGCTGAAACCCTGATGTGTACAAGCCTCTAAGGTCAGAATAGGTGTGAGCTAGCCACAGACATGGTTGGTGGCTAGGAGACTAGACCAGGACAAGCATTTATGGCCGTTCATCCAAACAGCTACTAAAGCGTCAGTGAATCTGGATATAAGTGAACCCACCAGGCATCTTCTTCCAATGTCTTACTCTCAATTTATGGAGAGGGAACTCAAATGGTTTTTCCTGTAGATGGCCACGAAGCTTCAATTCATCATACCTCACCCACCCTTTGTGGAAAGGATTGTGGTCAAAATCTGACTCACTCATCAATGAATTTATGGTCTGTGCAGAGACCATGTAAGAAATGGAAAGAATTACAAGCAGCCTGTGACAGCAGCAGAATTTATTTGGTATGAGATGGTTACCATGGGGCGGGGAGGGAGGACCTCCAGAAGGTTTTGGATACAGGACTTTTGCAACTGTGAAATTCTGGACATGTAGCATTATTGTTTTTGGAGAGATGGTGGGATACCCTGCTCAGTGATTCTTGGATGGATAATAAATTCCAGCAAAAAAATAAAGAAAGCAGGATGGTGGACTCTTCCTATGCTTGTCCCACCGTGTCCCATTCCCAAACTATCTTCTTCTGTCATTGATTTTACCTGGAGGTTCCTTTGTTTAAGTTTCTCTCTATATGCAATAAAACCTGAATTCTCCAGCAATGCAGTTTAATTAGGATGTCCTGCACCAGATCAGCAAGCAGCCAGCCATAGACTGTTCTGGGCAAGATATTCTTTGTGTTTATTCCCCTGTCCTTAAGACCCCTTGTTCCTTCTTTTAGGGACATGAGCAGAATTCAAAGTTCTGTTTGTCCTTTGCATAGTTATTTTTTTACACTTTAAAGACCACAACATGAAAACATAATATTGGGTGTTATTACTATTTCCAAATGTCTGGCAAAGAAACGCAATTTTATAACCAAGTATTCCCCTCTTTTTGGTGACCATTTTCAGAAATTCTCCCTTATTTGGGACTTGTGACCCATCAATGAAACCTTGCAAGTCCCAGCTTCACAGGAGGGCTGTGTCCTGGGTTAGGATATTGCCTTGTACCGCTGCCAGAGGAGAGGCAGGCAATGTTGCTACAGCCACTGGCCAAATTTGCATTGCTATCCAAATGGATATAAATAGCCATTCAAGGTCTTCCCTTCAGATGGACAGCAGTGGCCGGGGCTTCTGTGACTGGGAGGACCAGGGACACCATTAGCACACCCACTGCTTCAACTCAGAGCTCTGGATGTAAGCCTGCAGGTCTGGGCAGGGAGGGTTTCAGAAGGACAGTGAGTGTCCTCTGTTCTCTAGAATGAGTCTGTGAAGAGGCCGGCAGGAGGAGCATCAGAGTTGGGAGCCAGAGGATGGAAGCATGTGGTTGTCCTGGAGAGCCCAGTGTAGGCTCTGAGGTCTTCCATTTACTCTTCACCTGTTTCTTTGTGTCTGCTAAGAATCCATTTTAAACAGCATCCTTGAGGATCACGAAGTACATTTAAAAGTTTTTGCATCTCAGTGACTTTGGGTCAATTGTAAATGAGTTCCATTTGCCCAGGACCAGGTTCTGAAACCTAGAAGCTTCTGGAGGCCTGCTTTGGTATCTGCAGTGAGTGGTGAGGACCCTTAGCTAGGTGGCAGGACTCTCAGACTCGGCAAATTGTGGCCGTGTGGGATGCTGATCCAGTTTAGCCTTATCTGCAGATGGCTGTGGAGGAGCAGAAAACCAGACTGTCTGAGTGAAGTCTTCGGGTACGAGCCACTAACTCTTCTTCTTTTAGGAGAAAAGAGAATGTAATATGATGCAGCAGCTGCTGCTTAAGGTGTGTGGTCACAGATACCCACAGGAGCTCTATAGAGACATTGTCGGTGAGTCCCTAACAGACTCCCAGGTGCCAGGATACATCACCAGAAGTGACTTTGTGTGGAACAGTATTGGTGGCCACACATTCTTCTCCCTACCTTCTCTGCCTCCTGCCCTTAGGAATCAAAGAGCCTGGCTACAAATGTGTCCTGTGAAATTCTCCCGTGGTTCACAGAGGTGTAAGAAGAAACCTCCACTTCTTCCATGTGGGCCCTGATTTCCCCTCCTGAGTTCTCTGCCATGCTGTCCATCTCTGGGGTGAGTCTGAACTCTCCTCAGGGTCACAGCAACACTTTTTCTGTATGGCACTAATACATCTTAAAAGTACAATTTATTCTAATGACAATCCATCTCAATGTCCCTCAGCATAATGCTACAGGCCCAGCAGGTGACCCTGTCCAGTAGTAAAGTGCTTGCATAGTGGGGCAAGGTTCTAAAGAGTCACAGAAAACAGTAACAAAAGCTAACTGTGAAAGCAAGTGAGGCTATCTGAGGCCTGGGGTCTGTTTGCTTCCTCTTAGCTTCTTCTTGAATGACTCCTGGTGCCAGTGACAGACAGAGCATCAGATGCTCCTCCTATGTTACAGGGAGGGTTTGTTTTCTTTGCTGTTGTTTGGATGCAATTCTGGGGATGGCACACGGAATCTCAGACATGTTGGGGAAATGCTGAGCTGTACCCCTGGCCCACGTTACTAAGACTTGAATCACCCACGACACTCAACAATCCACTGAGCCGTGACTGAGTCTGAGAGGTGATTGTCTTTCTTGCCAACTTCTCTTTTGTTTATTTCCGGGACAGGCTGTCCTGTAAGACACTGCACAGAGTGATCTTGACGAATACACATTAAAAGGGCCTTGCTTGCTTTTACAATGACAGCATGTTAAGAATTGGGAGCCCATCAAGTGAGAGCGAAATTCTAAGTGCAAACATACTGTGACTTTCATTAGGTAAGTCACATGTAGTCACATTCAATCATGAGGTTGCTTAGAGATGGGTTGTGTACCAAGGACACTTGTGCCAGCACCAGAGCCCACTACACAAACCCTATGGTACATCTGAGCACACTCATGTCATCATTTGATGGCTATGAACCTAAATACACATTACTGTAATGAGCTCTGTAAATGACTGCATCATGGTATTAAGTGTGTATATATGTGTGCGGCACATGGCCCAATCTTCTCCATGCAGGGCTGGCTGGGTTGAAGGGGAGTATTAGAGAAGTTACCACTGAGAGAACCCCTCTACATTCACCATTTAAGGAATGTTCATCCTTCTTCCCGACTGCAGAATGACGATGATGTCACTACCTCTGGTTGTACCTTTGATTATTCTGTGGTAGAGGGGACTCTAAGCTCCTGAACTAATCTCCAATACAACATTTCAGGAGCTTCTTACAGCACCTCTAAGTTTCCCAAACCCCAGACCTTATCCCTCAGCATTGTGGGCTAAAAAACAAAGTTTGGATTTCCTTTCCCGCTGGGGCAAGAAGTTCAGAGAAAGTAGGGCTGGAAGGTGCCCACTGGCAGCCTCCTCCCAGGCCCTCGCCCACCTCCCGCCCGGAAAGCCTCTCACAAAGCCTGTTGAAATACATTTCATCATCACACTGCCTCTCCATTGTGGGGAACCACAGCCACTTTCCCAGCTGAACAAGGGCAGCCTTTCTTTCCCAGTGGGGCTGGCTGCAGACAGTGCAGGCTCTGCCCCCCACACTGGCTGAGGTCTGGGTGTGAAGAAACCAAAATAGAGTATCTAGGTTTACTGTCTTGGGAAAGAGAATTTTCTGGAATCCTTGCCTTGTGCAAAGGAGCCAGTGAAGACCAAAACCCTCAGACTGTGGCTTGGTGGGCTGTGGGTGTGTTATGGCTGAGCACTGGCCCAGTGTGGTGGTTCCTAGCTGGAGGATGTATGCTTTGGGTTTTGGTTCTCAGATGGAGGAAGACTCTTCTTTCTCAGGTAGAAATGGCGCCTCCTGAGAGCCCCACTGGAGACCCCTGCTCCCTTCTTCCTGTTAGCTGCTCACAGTTTAGAACTGCCAAGAACTGTCAGCCTCTGGATTTTCTACAAACCAGACTTGTGTTTTTAAGCCTCTCTCAGGGGAGAAGAGAGCCACAGTCTACATTAGCTGTCAGGTGACATGGCTGGGTGGTTGACAAAGAGCCTGGGAACCGGGAGGCTGGAAGTTTTATTGTCCCAACTCAGCTCCTTCAGCAAAGCCCTCTAGGGCTATTAAAGGCCTGGGTTCCCACACCTACCCACACCTACGTAGCCCGGTGGGAGGGGAGGTCCAGAAGGGGTCGCAGCCCCAGAGGCTAGCCCTGGCTCCAGAATCTTGTGTGGTCGGACCATTCCAATGCAAGCACAGGGCAGTAACTTAGCTTTGCCCTGAGAAGCTGGGGGGTTCATGTGGAGATGCAATCTTGGGAGGGAGGATTAGGAGGCAGGGGGCGTTTATTGGCTTATTGAGCTGCTGACCTGGGACCATGATTAACACTTCCACGTGCAGAAGGGAGGGGCCCTTTGAGTGCAAATGTGAGTTAGCCTTTTCAGTTTCCAGACACTTAAAAGCCCCCCAAGCAGCAGCAATGCTGTGGGAAAGGCGGCTTGCGTCTTTTTTGTGTGTGGTGCTGGGATGGAACCTGAGGCCTTAGCTGAGCAAGTGCTATCTTTAATCTCCAATTCACCGAGACTGCAGGAAGGTTCATGCCTGGCTCAGGACTTGGTACTGGGGAAGTCTGGGACTTGGCTTTAGGTTTTTGATTTCCTCCCCCCACCATGGGAGTTGCTTTTCTGAATCCTCAAGTCCGTTCTTGATCTGATAGAGGAACCCCTTACTCATTATGGAAACTTTCAGAGACAGTTGATACTGTGGCTATTTATCCATGATGGGAAAGTTAGGCTTAGTTCTTGTACTAGAGCAGCTGACCAGATGCAGGGCCCCCTGAGGGTCAAGACGGGGAGCCTTGACCTTACAACCTGGATGCCTGTGAGAGCCAGGAACTCTGTGACAGAAAAGGCTAATTTACCCAGGGTCACTCAGGACTGAACATGGACTAGAATTGAGACAGCCGAGAAACCCCTTTGCTGTGAAACTGGACCTGTATTGACTGTGTTCCACAGAGGTCCAAAAGTATCACAGGGAAAACTATAGAAATAGACAATTCATAAGTGGCATATTAATCTGAATATTATGAATAAGTCTCATCCATTCGTTTTATTCCCCAGGCCTCTAATCAATCTATTAAAAAATTAAATTTTAGTTTATGCGCATGCACTCGCCTGCATGCATGTATGTGCACCACATGTGTGCCAATGCCCAGGGAAGCCAGAAGAACCAGTACGATGCCCTGGAACTGGAGTTACAAGAGTCCTCCAGTGTGAGTGCTAAGAGCCTGGGTCCTCTGCCAGAACAGTGAATGCTCTTAACTGCTGAGACCTTTCTCCAGCCCTTACAGTCAACCTTCTGTCCAGTGTGTCCATGCTGAGAGTATCACCCGCTAGTCACAGGTCCAAGGAAGCTCCACTCTCTCAAATTCTGGTACTCCTACCAAAGGAGCCATTTCCTCATCACTGTCAGGAGGGACAAATGGCTATCTGTGGTGCTTGTTAGCATCCCAAAGCTCATACTGCTCACTCAGTGTCACAATGACCTGTGTCTCTTCTCAGCCTTCCCCTACCTTAGCCTTGTCTAGTTCCTGGGCTTCCCTCCTCCAGCTTCTCCACATAACCCTGCCATTTCAGCCCTGTGCTCTCTCCTCCTCTCTTGCCTCCTCCCGCCGCCCTCACTCTCTTGCTCCCACACTACCCCTCACAATCATATCCAGTTACTGAATCCATATTCAGTCTGCTGCTTTCTCTCTCTGCTCTGGACTCGTTCAGACGCCTCTGGCCGTTCTCTTCGTCATATCTACAATAAGATCCTTCTCAACTGTACCTTGAAATGGTCATGTCTGTGGGGATTCAATAAAAGTTTCAGGAGTTTTGGAGATATCAGAGGGAATCTACCAACAGTCTATGTGGGGAGTTAATAGAAGCTCCAGAAGTTCCAGAGATATAAGAGGGATCTAACCACAGTCAGTCTAGGAGAATCAGAGAGTGGCGATTCAAATCTTTAATCCCAGCACAGGGAGTATCCTGGGAGTGGTGACCTACGCCCTTAATCCCAACTGAGTCGAGGTCACTTCAGATTATAGAAGGAATTCCAGGCTCCCAAGCAGGCAGTGGTGGGGCCACGCCTTAATTTACCAAAAGGGTACTTAAGACAGGATAGAAACACAGAAGGAAGCCATTCCAAGGGAATCGAGGCTGAGGAAGCTGGAAGACAGCTGGGTAAGATCTTACTGTGGTGTTTATTCCCTCTAGTATCTCCAACTTCTTCAGAGCTCTATCCCTGAGTCTCATTCATTCGTGTGACACATGTCCTCAGTTTATATATCTGGTGTGGGAACTATTTGGTGGGGCATAAATGGACCCCTTTCCAAGGACTCTGACCTCTCTTAATTGAACCAAGCTGCTGATTTGGCTTTCCTAAAAGTAGATAAGGATCATTTGCTCCTGCTGGCTTCTATACCTACTTTATTTGACTTTAAATTTTAGAGGCCCTCTCCAGCTGCTTCTTCCCTCCACCTGCTATGACCCCCTCCTCCAACTCAGCTCCTTTCTAGAGCTTACTAGAACCTTCCCTCTGGGGGACTCTGGTCTTTTCTCTTTTCCTCCTAATACTCAGAGATTTCATGAAAACCTTGGCCTCAGTACAGCTTAATGGCCACAAAAATAGCATACTTAATTTTCAAATCCTTGCAGATCGTAACAACTTCTGCCACTGAACAACTGAACAAGCAAACAAAATTTTCCTATCTCAGAGCCTTCTCTTCTCTCTCTCTCTCTCTCTCTCTCTCTCTCTCTCTCTCTCTCTCTCTCTCTCTCTCTCTCTCTCTCCCTCCCTCCCTCCCTCCCTCCCTCCCTCCCTCCCTCCCTCCCTTCTTTCTTTCTTTCTTTCTTTCTTTCTTTCTTTCTTTCTTTCTTTCTTTCTTTCTTTCTTTCTTTCTTTCTTTCTTTCTTTGAGATTGAGTGTCTCAGTGTAGCTCTGCCTTGGAACTCACTTTATAGATCAGACTGGCCTGGAACTCAGAGATTCACCAGCCTCTGCATCTTAAGTGCAGGGATTAAAGGCCTGGCTACTTTCCACTATTAAGAATCTTTTATCTGCATGATTTCATTGCCCTCTGTAAAAATCTCATAGGACTGTAATATAAACACTTTTCTCAGAATTGGTGAATTAATTGGGTATGATTTAAGTCCATAAAATCTGTAACAAAAAACTTAGCTTAAAACTTGTAACAATAGGTTGATAGCTTAAAATATATATATACATAGATAACAGTAACTAACTTGAAGATATATGTGTTGCCTCTTTGTCTTTGCTAACTGTTAAGCTTGAGCTATTTAAATAAACCAAGTCATACAAGAAACTGATATTCTGTAATGGTACCCTGTGAAAGGACCAGGAAGCTAAGGTTCCCAATCTTTCTGTGAACTGTATTTATGGTTTAACATTTTAATTTGGTTCTAATGATCTTTAATTAAATATTCAACTCAAATTTATGTATTTACTTATTCATTGGGGGAGGGATTCCAGAAAGGGTTTCTATGTGAAGCAGCCTTGGCCTGTAGATCAGACTGGCCTCCAACTCACAGAGATCTGCCTACATCTGCCTCCCAAGTGCTGGGCTTAAAGGTGTGTGCCCCCCATCCCCCCAGCTCACCTCAAATTTCTAAAGCTCAAACTTAACAAATAACACTGTAAAATCTAATCTTATAAAAGCTACCTACATGCTGTAAGCTGTAAAAAATGCTTAAGGCATGTAATGTCTTAGGTATTGCATGGTCAGTCACCTTATAAATGATGAAATTCTTTAATGTTCTTAGAACTATGCTCATAGTCATTCAAAACAAAAATGTAACTTATTTACAGGGACAAGCTTTATTTAGCTCCCTGTATATGTTTTCAAGGCTAAGCCTCAAGAAAGTAACTAAAAACAAGTAGAGTTGTTTGAAATCAGGTATACTTAATAGATAGCCCTTCAAACTCTTCAGAGATCTGCTGACTCAATTATAATGTTTAATGAAAAAGTTTCCTATGATAGAAATGCCAGATCCTTGAAGTGGTCTAAAGTTTCCTCCAACGAAGTACACAGTTTTTATTTTGTGGTAAATACAACTGAATGGATACCCTAAAAGTTTTAAAGTTATGTGAATTGTGAGGAGCTAAGAAAGTAATTTAATGTCTGTAAATCCAAGTTGTAAAGGTCTGAGAAGTGATTTGAGGTAATTGTCCTGACTATAACTTAAAGAAACTAGAGTCACCAGAGAGGAGGGAGCCACAGCTGAGAAAATGCCTCCATAAGATCAGGCTGCAGGCAAGACTGTAGGACATTTTTTTTTTTTTTAAATTAGTGATTGATATGGGAGGTCTCCGCCCATTGTGGTGGTGCCATCCCTGGGCTGGTGGTCCTGAGTTCTATAAGGAATCAGGCTGAGTGAGCCAGTAAGCAGCCCCTAGCCTCTCCACCAGCTCCTGGATCTAAGTTCCTACAAAGTTTGAGTTCCTATCCCGACTTCCTTTGAAAATGAACAGTGATATGGAAGTGTAAGTCTAATAAATCCTTTCCTCTTCATCCTGCTTTTTGGTCATGGTGTTTGTTTGTCACAGCAACAAAAATCCCAACTAAGACAGTATGTAAAAATGAGAAATGTGTCATATTTCTTTAACTCTCACTACGCCATTGTTATATTATGACTTCAGAAGGTCTGAATTTAACATTAATCAGTGGAGCTCTGATAAGCTATTAATACAGCCCTGGGAATGCACTGACAGATATTGCCATAGTTATAAGTGCGAAATTTCAAATTTCTTTTGGTCATTTTCTAAGAATAGACTTACAAGTGATTCTCACTGTGCTGAAAACATCTTTGTTCTATCTACCTATATATCCATCCATCCATCCACCATCCATCCATCCATCTACCTACCTACCTACCTATATATCCATCCATCCACCATCTATCTATCTATCTATCTATCTATCTATCTATCTATCTATCTATCTATCCATCCATCCATCATCCATCTATTTATCTGTCTGTCCAGCTATCCATCCATCTGTCTGTCTGACTGCCCACCCACCTACCCACCCACCCATTCAAACATCCATCTATCTATCCACCCACCTGCCCACCCACCCACCCACCTACCTACCTACCTACCTACCTATTTAAACCCTCTGGACAGAGGAAAGAGTGTTTAAGCTTTTAACTCAGAATTATTTTTGTGCAAGCTTCTGTTATGATTCAAAGGTATGTGTATATTCCAGATGTTACAGACACTCATTAACTGCTTTTTCTACAATGAAGACTTTGGTTCTCATTAATTGCTTTTTCTACAATGAGGATTTTGATTCAAATTACAAACAGTGGTAATGCTAACATATTTATAACACTTATCTCTTTTTATAAGCTTAAATATATACTTTTTAGGGAGTCATGACTTGAATCTACTGATCACAGGACTCCAGATAGACACCCTGGTCAATCAACAGCTTAAACTTCCCGGTCTGTGGGTGAGCCATCTCTCTGTTTCTCCTAGTCTTGGGATGCCTTGCCTCCCTGCAACTACCAGGACCACAGTCCTGAAAGTTTCAAGGATACACCCAAGATAAAGATTTTCCCATAAGCTCCTCAATTTTACCTTCTGTCCCTATTATCTGTCCCAACAGATTTCTAACCAGCTACGGAATGCTTCAAAACTACTAACAACAAGTTTCCTCCTGGTCATCCTTCAGAACTGGCAAGCCCTGAGCTTGTGGAAAGCCAATATAAACCCAATGCTTTTGGTGAATTTCTGCCAGCCTGAGCCTCTGTTTGGACCAGAATTCCAGATGTCTCCAAAGTTCTCTGCACTTTGTTAGACCCAGTTAACCCCACAGAACCTGGGCAGTGAGCAAAACCGATGTCCCTAGCCTACACTCCTCTCCAATCCGGCCTTTTTGAGCTTTCCTGGGCCCTGGGCAATGGCACCCTAATTTCAGCTAAGATGCGGTTACAGAAGAGATTATATTGCCTTTTACCACTAACAAAAGGCTGGAATGTCAGGTCCAAAGGAAGCTCCACTCCCCCAAATCTTGGGACCTGTCCACCTACTGCAGGAGCCATTTCCCCGTCACTGTCAGGAGGGACATATCTGTGGTGCTTATTAGCATCCAAAAGTGCACGCTCCTCACTCAGTGTCACAACTCCCTGTGGCTCTTCTCAGCTCCTATCACCCCATCCCCTACCTAACCTCAAATGCGAGGACTTCCCTCTCCCAGTTCCCTATTCCTATATAATCCTGCCATTTCCGCTATCCACTCTTACCTTCTTCTCTTGGACCCTCTACCTTGGTCTCACTTACATTCACGGACTGGTCTATTCTACTGCTTTCTCTCTCTGCTCTGGACTCTTCTAGATGCCTCTGGCTGTACTTTCTCTTTTAAACATACCTTAAAAGCAGTCTGGTTCTCAATGTATACAGTTTCCTACATTGGGCGTCAGACAGACTGTGAAGGTGTCGTAATGACTATGTTCCAATAACTTAATTTCCTTCTTTATGTATTATTATTATTATTATTATTATTATTATTATTATTATTGGCTGTGGGATGTTGCTCCTGTGCCCCGTAAAGATATGGTGCTCACATTGGTTTAACAAAACGTTGATCTGTCAGTAGGAAGGATAGGCAGGCCTAGCAGACTAGGAGAATTTGGGGACACGGAAGAACAGGGCAGAGACACTGGTCAAATGCAGAGGGAGGAAGATGAGAAGGCTGCTCTGAGAAAGTGCCAAGCCATGTGGCTAGACATAAATAAGAAATACAATTAACTTAAAGTATCCGAGCTAGGAGGTAAGGGTGAGCCATGGCCAAACAGCTTGTACTTAATATAAACTTCTGTACGTTTATTTGAGACTAAATGGCTGCGGGCCTGTGAGTCCAGACCTCAGAGCTACACCGGGCCAGAAACTTCTGACTACATTTTTTATTTAAGTTTTGTAATGCAATATATTTTGGTCATGTCTTTTCCTTCCACAACTATGTGAGTTCTCTTCCTCTCCCCCTCTTTCTCTCTCTCTAATTCTTTCTCTTAAAAAGCACAAAAATTAACATCATAACAAATAGAAGGAAATAAGTCAAACACATTCCAAAACAAAACAAAATGTAAAAGCCCACAAAACATTCGCTGTGTGACCCACTGGAAATGGGGGGGGGGGTTGCCTGTCCTGGAGCACGGTTGAGATATTTATTCACACTCCATTGGAGAAAACTAACTTTTCCTTTGGCAGTAGGTATCAATTGCAAATAGCTTCTTTGCCCTGTGTTCAGTTTCCCATCTCAATATTGCAAGACCATGTCAAACCTGTTCAGGTCATGGGTTCATATGTGTATCAGTCCTATTGTATCTGAAAAACACAGTTTCCTTGGAGTCATCCATCATCTATGGCTCTTACAGGCTTTTCTACACTCCTCTTCTTCCAGAGAGTTCCCTGAGCCTTGACTGACTTTGGAGCACTCAGGGATCAATGACATGTCATTAAACCAATGACTTGTTTTCCATAATGATCATCCCAAGGCACCAGGGTATTGATCTGGGCAACTCGCAGTTGTCAACAAGAAGACACGAAGTTTTCCTTAACTACAAAAGATAGGGTACACTGAGGTATTGAAATGCAGCTTACATTCATATAGTTGTTTTAAATTGTAGGTCACTGCTAGAGCTGCCCTATGTAGTATGTTATTGGGGTTAAGCTTCATCATAGACATATACATAGATGGAAAGAGATCTCAGCTCTATCTGTAGTTCCCATGACCCGTTGGGATTTGAGAATGTATTCCTGTGTAGTTGGGACAATAGCGTCATTTTATTTTGCCTTTCTTGAGTCAGTGAAAAGTGCAATAGGAGACAGCTGCAGGTGGTAGCTATGGTTCCTATTGCTCCTGTGGGAGCAGAGTTGTGCAGCTTTGGGCTGTTGGAAACCTGCATGGTGTAGGTATTTGCCAGTGTAGAGGAACACTGAGCTGTGTGCTTGCTCCCTGTCTCATATATTTTGAGACACATCTGCACCAGAAACAGCAGATTCGACCTTACAGGGCAATGCACTGGCTTGTCATGAATCCTGAGGCTGAGGTTTTTTTGTGGATAGAGTTAGTGCTAGGCTGTCAGCCTCAATGGAGTGGGAGTTTCCCTATGAAGCCTACCTACTAGGGGCTTTCCGCAAGCAGGTCTAGTCCTGCTTTGCCCTCTGAGGAGACTGGCTTTTCACCCAGAGGTTGCATCCTGGCAGCTTTGCAGGTCACATTCCTTCTGCAAACATGTTTAGTTGGATCCATTAGAGTTTCCAAGCATTCTGAGTCATTATATATATATATAAAAAAACCCATCTAGGACTTGAGTTTCTAAATTGTGTTCCAAAACTCAGAATAAGAGACAGCACTGCACCTGCACCCCACGTGATGATTGCTGTGGGAAGCCCCCACCAGACTCGGAGAGGGATCTACACATCTGTAGATACCATCAGACAGGAAGTGGGTGTGAACACCAGCAGGCACAATGCCTGCCCTTCCCAGCTTTACCTCTGTGAGCCGAGTCTACCCATCTGTTTGAATCTAATTTCCTTCAATATTTTTGACTTGTTTTGCTTATATTACTGCAATTCTGGGCTGAGAACCCAGGGTCTCAGATGTGCTGGGCTAAGATTTTACTACTGAGCTTCACTCAGCCCCACATTTCAAAATAACATCATTTATTTTGACCTTTTGTTTGCAAAACCCAAGTATAATTTGTCTTCACCTCTCTGAGTGAGAGTGGGCATTCACTATGGTGGTTCTGTTGTGACGGACACACTGCTTCTAAGTACACTGTTCATTGGTCCCTTGTTGATTCTGTGACTGTTGATTCAGGGACATTTACGAGTTTTGAGGCTAAGTACCATATCTGACCATGATGAACACAACTAGGTCAACTTTGCCTTGTGAGATGCCTCAACCCCCTACCTCATCAGACCTTCCTTTGGTATCTACACCTATTGGAACTGTCACTCAGAGTTGGCCTGAGGCCATATCAGATGACTGCTCTAATTCACTGAACACTTGTCTGGGGATTCCCAGCATGGTGGCAAATGGTCCTGGATCTTCCAGCATTGCACAATGTTCTAGTAATTTCTACCTGCTGATAAAGATATATGACAAGGAAAGAGATTTGAGAACAGAATTGCTATGATTTGAATGGACCCCCCAAGTTCATGTGTTAGTCACATATAAACCCTCAAATTTATATGTGGCCATGAGATATCTAAGGTGAGATGGAGGCATGTGGGAGGCACCCAAGACTGGATTGATGCCTTGTAAGAAAAAAAAAAAAAAAGGAGTAGAGATCTGAGTTTATTCATAACAGTTCAAGGTAGGATTATATATAAACTAGGAAGACAGAGCATACATAGACTACAATGTCAGCTTCTAAGTAAACAGCATAATGGTTGATGAAACTTCCATTTCAGAAAGAAATAAGCACCAACTCTTTCTTTCTCTCTCTCTCTCTCTCTCTCTCTCTCTCTCTCTCTCTCTCTCTCTCTCTCTCCTTTATTCCTCCCTCCGCCCTTCCCTCTTTTTTTTTTTTTGTTTGTTCATGTTGCATGTTTGGTTTTTTTTTTTTTTTTTGTGATAGAGTTTCTCTGTGTTGCTCTGATTGTCCTGGAACTCACTTGTAAACCAGGCTATCCTCAACCAGGAAGATCAGCCTGCTTCTACTGCCGAAGTGCTAGGATTAAAGGTGTGTGCCACCACTGCCCAGCACCAATTTTCTTTAAATAAATAATAATTAACATTCACATATTTAAGGATACTATGTTAGGGTTCTCTAAGAAACAGACCTGATAAAATGAATACATTAATTAAAATGTGTGTTTATTCAAGTGGCTGAAGTGTGGTCTGGTTGTCCAACAGTGCTGTCTTACACTGGAGGAAATGAGAATCCAGAAGTTGCTTGGTCTATGAGTTCAGCAGCCCCAAAGCCCAGAGGATTCCTGGAGAACTGCTGATCTTCAGTCTGTGCTGGAATCTCCTGAAAACTCCCATTTTCCAAGTTGGTTATCTCAGATGTCTGTTACAGTGCAAGGTACTGACTATTGCAATGGTCTGGAGACATTAGTCCAAGTCACCAGGGAATCCTAGATACAAGGGTTATGGGGAAGTATTGTAAGAACACTCCAGTGTTCTGCCCCTAAGGGCATGAGGCACACTAGAAGGTTGTTGTCATGGACACTGATTTATTGAAATTGGTCACATCAATGTTTTGACCTTGGTATCTGCGAAGGCTAATCTTGGTTATCAACATAACAGCATCTGGAATCAATTAAAACATAAGCTGCTAAGTATACCTATGAGGGGTTTTCTTGATCAGATTATTTGAAACAGGGAGACCCACCTTAAATACGGGCAGCACCTTTTGGTGACCACCCAGATGAGAAGACATGGAGAAAGGGATCTTCCTTTTGCCGGTTTGTTCTCCACTGGCAAGCCCCTCTATCCTGTTGCTGAGGCCTTCCTTCATTGAGTGACCTTTGAAGGGCAAACCATGGCACCACTACTACAAAATACAGTGAACATCTAATGTCTGCTGACAAGCAGTGCTTGCTGGCATCTGGCTTCTTCGGGGGAGCATGTGGCATGCTGCGATGATTTTGTTAGTTGGCTTTCTGGGGAACTGAAAGCACAGCCTGCAGAAGTCATTTGCTGGTGATGCAACCGTCAGGCAGGGCAGGTTTTGGAGCATCAGCACCGACAGTGCCCTTCTTCTTGGGGAGGCTTGGGCATTATGCCAATGAACTGTCAGGTACCTCATTCTGGCAGGTGTTATGGGTCTAGGGATAGATGTGGTGGCCTTCACTGCCCACTTGGTTGATGCCTGCTGAATTAGAGAAAAGACAACAACATGGTGGGTTCTTCAGGGCGGCATTGGGTGATGTTCTTAAAGGATCAGTCTGGAATCTAATTTTTCAGTCTTTCTCGGTGTCTGAAGACCATTTCATATCCTGTCACAAATCCCTGTCTGCTTAAACTAACTCTACTGACTTCTCTTCTTTGAAGGAAACCCAAGGAATAGCCCACACAATCCTCTTCAATATTCCTGTCCATATATATACTTCTCTGCCTACAAACCAAGTTAGTACTCATGGATCTAGAATAGATTACCCATTCCTCATGGCCAAACCACAGGCTTTCTCTTCTTAAAAAAAAAAAAAAAAAACAAAAAAACAAAACAAAAAAAAAAACAAAACAAAAAAAAAACAAAACAAAAAAACAACAACAACAAAAAAACACATCCTATTTCTTCTGAAGCTGTAATCCAGACCTTCAGCAACAGTTCTGAAGGCTGAGCATTAATCATCTTCAGAACTGTATGCAGACATCTCCCCTGGGAAGCAGTTTTTACATCAAGTAAAAAGTGCTTTGACCTTTGCCAGGCAGTCAAAGACAAAGACATAAAATGCAAGTTTAAGGCCAAGATGTTGACAGATGTGAATACCAATTTCTCTAGTCTTTCAAACATCATCTCTTCTTTTTTCCTCATTTGCTCTGTCCCCAAGCAGTTGGCAGCAGGATTAGATAGTAGTTTATCACATCACTGAGAAGACTCACTCAGACACAGTATTCAAATTTGTGGGCAAAACACACATCGCTTTAGGAATCCTCTACAGCGTACAGGTTCCCAAGAGTGAAGCGGTGCCAGAGGCCTTGCAGGTGACATACAGCGCCCCCTGTGGCTGAGTGCTGGCACTGCAGAACACTGAAGTAAACTCACTGAACGTTTTGCAGGATAAAAAAAATGTAAATGGCAAGCAAATGAGCAGAGGTCTTTCAAAGAAATATCATCTATTAAATATCTGAAAAATCATAAAAACACCTAAAATGTGTTTCCTTTTATCTGTCATTTCTTTTCAAGATTCTGATTTAATAAAATAAATCATTCCTACCTTGCCCGAAGGGGATGCTACTATGGTGATTGACATCATCTTATGTAGCAGCACCAGTGATTCAGAAAATTTTAACAAGATAATAATCGACAATTAACGACACAATCTACATTCAGATTTCACAAAACTAAAGACGTATGCTAGTTGGTCATATGTCAGTCCCCAAACTCAATATTCTTTGGATGATAAAGTTAACTTTTCTAGCAATTTGTGCAACATGTCCCTAAGACAAAATTTAGAATTTGAAACAAAAAAAAATGTGAAGAAATTTCTTAATTGGGAAACACACTTCTCTACTAAGGACATCGTCCTGTTCCTACATCAGTCTTCCCTTTAATTGCTGGATTATATTTCACAGCTTCAGCTTTCCTATGCTGACAGGACACTAGAGAACATCAGCTTGTTGGAAGGAGAGATGTGGGCTCATTTTCAAAGCTTTCAGTTCATGGTCACTGTTCCTATTGCTTTTGAGCCCATGGAAGGACATCTTACCATAATGGAAGCAGGTGATACAAAAAACTGTCCACTCACTGAGGGAAACCAGAAAATGTGGGGGAAGGGGTTGGATCCAACACCCCACTCAAGACACATGCCCAGTGACCTCACTTCTTCAACTAGGCTCCACCTTCTGTTAGCACCACAGGCTGGGAGACAAGCCTTCAACAATAGGTATTTGGGGGACACTTAATCAAATCAGCCATGACTTTTGCTATTCTTCACATTCACACACACACACTGATTGTCTTAGCAGGAATCAGCTGAACGGTAAAAGAACATGAATTATATTTGAGCCATAAATGATAGACTTCATATTGTGTCACACTAAGCATTTTGTCACTGGTCCTTCGGTCATATCACCAACAGCGAGGAATAGAAGGGTCCCAGAGCATCCTCAACTGAGAATTCTCATGAAAAGCCCCCTACTAAACACAAAATCTAGCAAAGCCCATAAACTTGATACATCAAAGAAACCAACCATCCTGGAGTGTAGTCTCCTAAAAGGCATTGTAAAAGCAAATGGGGAATGTCAGCCAACAGCTTCCCACTCCTTCTACAATTTCATCTTTAGTTAGAAAAGACAAATCCTGAAAAACCAGTGTTTGGAAGGCATGAATATGCAAAAGTTACATGCCACCCAGGACGTCCGCCTTTGTGCTGACTTAAAGGAAAGATTAAGATACATTTCTGACATCCTATTTGGAAAGGTTTATGTTTTGTTTTGTTTTTTATTTTTTGTTTTGTTTTGTGGGCCAGCCAGCTCCTGCCAAAGTTCATGCTCAGCCTGAATAAAGTCCTGGTTCCCCTTTGGCATGCATGGGCACACACACTCCTTCAAAGAGTATGAGTCATACTCCTGAAATCCCTTTTCACAGGTGTTGTGCTGAGGCAGCATTTAGGCAGATCTTTGTGAGTTCAAGGCCAATGTGGTCTACATAGTCCAGGATAATCAGAGCTATGTAGAGACACCCTGTCTCAAAACAAACAAACAAAAAACAGGGGGAAAAACCCTTTTCAATCATTTTTTGGGGGAGGGAAAAATTGTAAATGTCCCACCCTTATGAAAGTAGGGATATCATTCTAAACAAATGTCCTTTTATGGATAGGTGACAGGCTCGGCATGGTGATTGTGACTGAAGACCAGGAAGGACCTGAGTTCTCACCTTGTTATATTTGAAGAACACACTTTACAAGTACCAGGCATAGTAGCCTCTTGCTTTCAGCTTATGTGATGAGCCAGAATCTCATGACTTGCCTTGTACCTGTCCTGCAATGCCTGTATTACCTTTACAATGCACACAGGGGGCCCCAAATGAACAATTTGAGAATAGTCTATGTGAGATGCTTGTATTGTCCCACAGACTTTCACAAAAAGTCCTAGGGGACTGTGTTGCTATGATCCTCATTGTCCTTCTGAGCACATAGAGGCTCAAAGATAATGGCAAACAGAACAAAATGAAGACATAAAAGGGTCCAGCCCAGACCTATTTGGTGCTAGCACTCTATTGATTCGCCTTCCCATTGATGCCTTTCAACAAAGTCATTAGCTGATGAATAGAAGAATCACTATTCTAATTTCAATGGACATTGCGAAAAATGTAAGAATGATTATGAAATCAATGTCAACATGCTAAAATATGAGGCTTTAAAATTTACTATATCTGTGAGAATTTTCTGCAATGATCTATCTCTGAAGAGCTTTTCATTAACTTAGAAATTAAGACTACACATCAACTTAATCCAGTAAAAACTGCAGCATTTGAGGTAGAGTTGGCTCAGCAGTTAAGACACTGGTTGCCCTTCTGGGGAACAAGGTTTGCTTTCTACACCCATGTGACCGTTCACAACCATCTGTCACCCCAGTTCTAGGTGATCAGAAACACTCTTCCTGATATATACGGACATACATATAAGTAAAATATTCTATACACTTAAAACTGCAGTATTTGACCCATTAAGTTACATAAGACTGTGACGTAATGAAAAATAGCAGCATAATTTTTAAGCCCTACATGGCCATATAACAGGAGGGTTCTCAGCCCAAATCAATACTTGCAAGGAAACTACGCTTTTCCTCCTTCACCAGGACAATTCACGAAAAGGAAGGCCTAAACTTCAAAGAGAAGATTAGTTGAAGCAAATGTAAGACTTGTATTGAAGCAATAACCATAATAATAGTAGTACTCCCTCAGATAAAGGAAGTCCAGGCCCACACCAACTGAGGACTGAATTCTAGCAGACCATTAAAGACGAATAAACACCAATCCTTATCAAACTTTTCCATTAAATAGAAAAGGAAGGTGTGCTCACAAACTCTTTTGACAGAACCAGTATTAGCTTGATATAAAAAACTACACACACAGAGAGAGAGAGAGAGAGAGTAGGGGGGCTATAGACCAATCTCTGCTGAACACAAATGCACACATTCTCAAGAAAATGCTTGCAAACTGAATTCAAGATCATATCAAAAGCATCATTCATTATGATAAAGTTGACTTCAGTCCAAAGGTCCAAGAATGGTTTAGTATATGCAAATCAATAAATGTATAAATATAATACAACACATAAATGGACTCAAGAACAGAAATCTCAGAATCTCAATGAAAAGGCTTTAGAAAAACATTCAACATCCCTTCACGATAAAAATCCTGAAGACACTGGGGATGCAAGGGGCATATGTCAGCATAGGTCACATAGGCAAACCTACAGCCAATATCATGCTAAAAAAAAGGAAATTTCCAAATATTTCTATTAAGATCAGTAACAAAAGAAGGTGCTCACTCTGTCCACTTTTACCTCAGCTTTAGCTAGAGTAGTAAGACAGGAAAAATAACTAAAAAGGATACAAATAGGAGAGGCATGTTTGCAGACATAATTTTATATACAAGACCCTAAAGATTCCACCAAAACCTCTTTAACGCTTTCATCAAATGGATGAGATAAAAATTAATGTACAGAAAACAGCAATCTCTTTCTGTATCAATAACGAACAAGCTGAGGAAGAAGCCAAGGATAAATCCTATTCATAATTGCCTCAATATAAAATAAAATAAGACACGATGGAATAAATGTAACCAGGAAACATTGTATTTCTCCAATGAAAACTTCAAAGCACCCAAGGAAGACACGGGGGAAGATGATTGATGACATGAAATCAAGGGAAAGAGAGGATTGGGGCTGGATTAAAGTTTGATCCAATGAGGAATGTGAAGAGAGTGGAAGCACATGTTAGATATGACAGAAAAGGGCACTTTTAGGGCTCATTTTCTTATGATTTGGAGTCGATGGCTAGATGTCTCAATATCCTTTTTTATCTTACTGCAATAGTGGGGAACAAACTTCTTTTTGCCCATATATTGAAAACAAACATCTTCTCCTCACATAATATACCCCGACTTCAGTTCTCTCTTCTAATCTACTCCTTCTCAGCTCCTTCCCCTTCCCCTCCCATCCACATTTCCTCCCTTTCTGCTCTTATTAGAAAGCAAAGAGGCTTCTAAAGGATAATAATAAAATATAACAAGATAAAACAAACTATCACACTGGAGTCCAACAAGACGGTCCGACTGGAGAGAAAGCGCCCAGGGGAAGGCACAGGAATCAGAAACCCACTCATTCATGCATTTAGCAGTCCCATAAAATACTAAACTGGAAGCCATAAGATATAGGCAGAGGAACTGGTACAGACCAGTGCAGGCCCTTTGCATGCGGCTTCAGTCTCTGTCAATTTATATGAGCTTGGATCATGCTGATTTAAAGGGCCTTGTTTTCTTGGTATCATCCATCCCCTGTGGCTCTTACACTTTCTCCTGCCTCTTTCTTGAGGTTTCCTGAGCTCAGAGGGGAGGGATTGCACATCTATCTTATTTAGGAATAAATGTTTCAAGGTCTCTCACTCTCTGTCCATTGTCCAGTTGTGGGTCTCTGTATTTGTTCTCACCTGCTGCAGGGGAAGCTTCTTTATAATGACTGAGCAAAGCAGTTACATTTCTACTTTATATTCATTGGGTTGTATAGATGCTATCTTCAGCAATAGGTCCTTGCTGTCAATTTGTGGGAAGTGAGCATCGTCTTGTGCTGTGGAATAATCCTGTGTACTGTGAAGATGTGTTGCCTGCCTGCTAGCACATGACTGCCAACTTCCCTATTGCTGTTCCTCAGGCTGTGGTGACCCCAACATAAAATTATTTATGAATAAATAAAATAAATTTATAAAAACATATAAATCGTAATGTAAATATCTGTGTTTTCTGATGGTCTTTGGTGACCCTTGTGGGCTGTAACCCATAGGTTGGGAGCCACTGCATTGGACTCAAGTAGCTGTACTCCAGAAAAGCAGTCAGTACCCTAACCACTGAACCATCTCTCCAGCTCCCAGTTTCAAATGTTTTTGTTTGGTTGCTTGGTTGGTTTTTCAAGGCAGAGTTTCTCTGTGTAGCCCTAGCTGATGCAGAACTTGTAGGGGTGAAGGCTCTACTTAGGCACGAGTTTTATTTCTCCTTAATATTCAATGGGTTGTATAGATATTATTTTCAGTGATAGGTCTTGCTGTCAATTTGTGGAAAACAAAACATAATCTTGTGCTGTGGAATAATCCTTTTGTGCACTGTGAAGATATGTTACTCTCATTGTTAATAAAAAGCTGATTGGTTGATGGCAATACAGGATTTTCAGGGCAGAGAGAATACTGGGGAGAAGGGCAGAGTTGGGAGAGACACCAGAAGACACATAGCAAACAGGATGGGAAGTACCTACATGAGATAAACAAGCCCTGGGACAGAATATAGATTAATAAAAATGGGTTAATTTAAGCTACTAAGAAAACTAGCAAAAACTGTGCCTAAGCTATTAGCTGAGCATTTATAATTAATAATATGTTGTAGTATGAGGTTTCTGGCCCGGACTTTTGGGCCTAGCCTCAAGGTTTAGGACCACAGACCCGTGGACCCACAGACCTGCAGACCCACAGTCCCACAGTCCCACAGTCCCACAGAGACACACAGAGTCTTACTATAGTTTTAGGCTGATTGGCTTCAGGCCCAGGCATATCACTTACTAGCTCTCTACCTTTCATCTAACCCATGTCTCTTGTTCTGTTCAGCCATGCGGTTCGGTACCTTTTCTTAGGGCAGCATAGTTGTCCTCTGCTTCTTCCGGGCCTCTCTCTGGAATTCTCTCTGGTGTTCTGCTTGGCATTCTGTTCTCAGAGTTTTTAGTCTGGTAGCCCCACCCACACTTCCTGCCTGCCTTTGGCCAATCAGCTTTTTATTAAACCAGTGGGTGGGACAGTTATTTTCCATGAAACAACACAATGCCCCTACAATATGTCTTTATGTAATTATTTGGGGGAACATCTGGCAGGACAGAGCTAGCCTGAAAACTTCACCTGCAGTCTTGACAATGGTCTGAGTTGTTTGGGGATTCCCATGACCCTTTTGGCCAACAACTCAATTAGGTACAACTCATTCCTGGTACTGGAAGCTTCATTTGGTGGCAAGAAGTGTCCAGTTTGGAATCCTTCTACTCCATTATTTGACAATTTCATTTAGATTGCCTTCATATACTTATATATTTTAAGAAGCTCCTACTATATTAGGTTTCTATACTACCCCCAAATGGTCCTTAATTTTAGCTGTCTCTCCCAGCATTCCCTCCCACAACCCCTTTCCCTTCCTCTTCCTCACTTGATCTTCTCTTTACAACCATCTACTTATCCAAAACTATCTATTCTACCTCCCTTTGCTAACAAGTTTATCTGTGCCCCACCCCAAGTCCCTTACCCTACACCTAAACTTCTGTGCTTCTACAGGCGGTAGCTTGGTTATCATTGACTTAACTGCTAACTGACATCAATATATAAGCAAATACATACCATATTTGTCTTTCTAGGTCTGGAATACCTCACTCAGGAATGGTTATTTTTGTAGATCCATTCAATTGTCTTCATGGCTTTATTTTTATTTATTTTTTTAACAACTGAGTTAAACTCCATTGGTATATGTATTACATTTTCTTATAATGATATCTTGGGCCACATTTTCCTGAGAATTTTTGGTCAAAGGGTGGATGCCTCAGTACCCCCCCCCTTTTTAAATCTTATTGCAATACTGAGAATTAAACTTCTATTCTCATGCATAATAGGCATTATATACAGGCACTGAGCTACCAGTGGTACCCACCCAGCCCCAGTCTTCTCTTTGCCATTATTGCTTTCTTTTCTCCCTAGTAATCTACTGATGGAGTGCTTTATCACCTAAGCTTTACTCCTGGGTGTGGCGATATTCTGTGTATGCTCTAATAAACAAAGCTTATCTGAGAATCAGAGAGCAGAGCCAGACACAGAGGAAGCCATAGACCAGGCAGTGGTGGCTCACACCTTTAGTTCTAGCACTTGGGATCTCATGCCTTTGCTCCCAGTACCTGAGAAACACACAAGCCTTTAATCCCAGCACTAGGGAGGCTAAGGCAGGACACGATGTGGATGAGTGAAAACAGGAATATAGGGTGGGTGGAGACAGGATCTCCCCTTTTCTTTGGCTGAGGAGTTGGCTGCTTGAGACATGGTTGTGGCTTATTCCTTTGTCTTTCTGATCTTTTACTATTTACCCCAATATCTGGCTCTGGGTCTTTATTATACGATCTATTAGGATCTTACAACACTTGAGGGCCTGTTTCTTTGCCTTTGTTGTACCAAGGTGCCGAAGACTTCTTTAATAATCAACTGTTTAATCTCAACTGTGATCTTCAAGGCTTCCAGAACTATTATCAGACTCCTGGTCTGTCACAGACCCTGCAAACAACATTACATTTGTTTTGGTACAGGCAGCAAAGATGCTTACATGCAAACACCTTGTCTGGCCCCTTCTCGAAATTAGATAATAGGCTCATTAGAAAATATGTCAGAGTGGACACTCACATGGAAAACCTGCTCTAAATGGGATACAGTGAGCCATTCCCGGTATTGGGCGAAAGGAACAGAAAAGTGTCACTCTCTGATCAATTCCTATGCTCAATAATGCAGCTAAGCAGGTCCTTACACTTTTCTAGTGTAACATTTGACTCTGGAACACTTCCAGAGTTCACGTGCCTGACCATTGAGTTCAATAAGATGACAGTACCAATGCCTCAGCTAGACATCTATTTATCTACTTTCTGTTTCTGTGGAGTTTCTCTCATGTAGATTTCATATAAGGCTTGGAATATATGGTCACCTATGCCTGGCTTCCCTTTATTAAAGCAGCATTTTCAAGGTTCACCTTGTATTTATGCTTGAAAATTTTATTATTCTTCCCTTTACACAACCCAAACATAAATATGAATTAATGTTTTCCAGGTTTTTTTTTATTTTCTGTGACTGAAGGTTTTAGAGGATTAAAATATTTTCTAGCTTGAATAATAATTGCATTGGTTACTGTCAACTACAACTAATAAAAGCCACATCAAAGTTGTAAACATTGATGTTACTGTACTTCTGATACAAGAGAAGATTTGTATTGGAAATACACAGCATTTCTTACCTGAATTTTAAACTCCCCTCCCAAAGATACAACAAAGGGACACAAGGGGTGAAGTTATTAACACTGTCTGCCCCTCATTATCTCCCCTTTCCTTGTATCTGAATTGAGAATATGCCAACTGAAATCACAGCAATGCTCCTAAACTAAGTCCCTTCGCTAACAGAAAGGCACAAGGCCAGACAGACGGAGGGTGCCGGGGTGTCTGGCCCTGTTGGTGGCTATTTTGTGCCTTTGAATATTTCTGAACCACCGAGTAAGTCTGGAGAGGCTGAAAGTGTTGCTTTCTTTCGTAAAGTGTGCATCACAGCACATTCTTGAGGCCAGCATACACAGGCAAGAGAACTAATTTCTTTGCAATTATCTGTGTAACAGTTGGATGCAGTTTGGGAGTTACTGAGTTAGTAAGTCTTAGCTTTCTGTCCCTTAGGTCTGCCTGCCAGTCCTCCCAACACCAGTCTGGTGCCTGTCAGGGTTCATCTACCGGACAGAATCCACTCTCGGTAGCTGGAGCAGAAAGGAATGTGTTATAGGGTATTATGAGGCACAGGGACATGCTGGGGAAGGTGAGCAAATCTCTTCCTGGCTCCTCTGAGGTATGCTGAGAGTCCCATGCAGGTGGAACATGTGATCCTCTTCTGGTCAGAGAGCCACCTGGCCATTTGAAAAGTTGTTTTGCAGTGTGGCTTTAGCACATGGTGCTATCACCACCAGTCAGATGGTATTTCTATTGCTGACCCTTGTATAAAGGAAGCATGCTATCGGATTGACAGATATGGAATGTCTAACACCTGGAATGTCTAACACTCAGGTATAGAGACCACATTTCCCCGAGAAGGCTCCTAAACTTAGTAGAGTAAGGGAGAAGGAAGAACCTGGGAGGGTAAATGCTGTCTGTCTTGCTGTGGGTTTTGGGAAAACTCAGTCTGATGAAGGAAAGAATGCACTTCTTAGGGGCTCAGCACTAAGCCAGCCACAACAGGTGTTGTACATTCATCCTCACCTGCATAGAAGACCCGGTGCCTCTGTGCACAGAACTGGGTTCTAAAAAGACACAGAGCTGAACATCAGTGTTTACTGGGCTGCTTTCAGGCCAATGCAAGTATGTATTCTCATCACCTCACTCTTCCCCAAAGACAGTCAGCACCACAGGGCAGGATTTTGCAGGTTTTCCATTATCCAAGCATAGAGAACAGGGCTCAAGACACAGGAAGTGTTTAATAAACAGACTCTTTCCACTATATAGTGGTTCAACTGAGGTCCAGCTTGGTGGTGGTAATAAACTCAAGATACATGCAGAAGCATCATACTAACGTTTGGGTTTTCCATGTACTAGCTATATAAGTCCCAATCTCCTCTGGGGATGCTGAGCAGCTGGTGTGTAGCAGCTCCCCCTCAGCTCTGTGATCTTCAGGGCAAGCGAGTGACCCTATGATCCAGTGGGCTATCAGGCCTGAATGTATGACAGGAAGAGGTATTAAATACATTATTGGCTTGAGATATTTTCCGTTTATCATGGATTTTTCTAGACGTAATTACATTATGAGGAGCATAGGTACTGAATTAATTGATAAAATTGTGAGGTCACAGCAGAAGACTTGTTGGTCTATCTACGGTGACATTTTTTTTTTTTTTTTCTGATCTCTGAGTGATAGATTGCCAACCTAACATGGTGTCAGTGCAAAGAACAAGATGCTCAGATTCTTAGACCATGTGTGCTAAGGTAAACTGTGAGAATGGAATAGAACCAGCCAAGGAAAGAATTTATGTGTGTTGAGGGCTGTAGAGACGGTGCTACCCAAGCCTTTGGAGCTTAGCCAGGGTCATCAGGAGCCCAATATACCTGCCATGGAGCTGCAGGATTTGATGTTTTCCCAGCTGGATTTTGGTTTAGCTTTTGTTGTGATTGTTTTATGCCCCAATTCTTCCCTTTTGAAAGAAGGTTTACTTTGTGCCATATGTTGGAAGTATGTAGCTTGTTTCTTTATTTTATAGAAGCTCACAGTTAAGAGACTTTGGACTATTTAAAGTGTTGGAATTGTTAAAGACTACAGGGACCTTTAAAGTTGGTCTAAATGCATTTATATTATAACATGGTTATGAGCCTATGGGGACAAAAGGTGGAAGGTTGAGCCTCAAAAGTGATGTATTTGGGTGTCAAGTTGACAAGGGGTAGAGTTTAGTGGCTAGTATTAACTGTCAACTTGACAGGGCCTAGAATCTTCTGAAGGACGATTCTCTGGGCATGCCTATGTGGGATGATGTTAATTGTCTTGGAAAGGCTCATAACTGTTGGTAGCACCATTCCCTAGGCAGAGGATCCTGTACTGTATAAAATGGATAAAATTAGCTGAACACAAGCAGATAGACATTCAACACTGCTTCTTGATGGTAGATGCAATGTGACCAGCTTCTGCTGCAGTGACTTACCTGTCATGATGGACTGTGACCTGAACTGTGATCTGGAATAAGCCTTTTGGCCTTAAGTTGCTTTTGTCAAAATAATTCATCAAAGCTACTAAAAAAGAGACTAAAAGAATTTCTCAGGCTGTCTTATAACTCAGAGCACTCCTTCCTCAGCCTCCTGAGCCCTGGGATTACTGTTAATGTAACCCACTATGCCTGGCTCTGATGGGTTCTTTTGAGCAAGTATAGGATCTACGGAGAAGAGACCAGTATGTCTATCACCTTAACACAATCTACTTCTGACACCAAAGTGATAGCCTTGATGTGTCATGTGGCTTTAAAATGACAATTTCCATTGTTGTTACATGAGGATCACTTTGTATCAGATGCTGCAGTAAGAGCTTAATGTCAGTGATGTCATAACCCTTGAAAGCTACAGTTATTTACAAAGATGATGAATCTCAATAAGGACCAACTCACCCAAGGCCACCAAATCAGGCCCCAGATTATTCAGCACCACATTGGCCCTAAGAAATTCAGGGATCTTGAACTCTGGACCACCCTCTGCTCTAGAGTGGTCTGGCTTAGTATGGATGGCAGTACTCACCTGCCACATGCACACAGGGGCATATAGTGCTGGGGGCTGGAGTGATGTGGCTGATTTGGCTCAATGTTCTAGCAGTATAAAAGACTGGTGTCCTGTGCAGGCAAGGACATGTTGGTGCTGATATCTGCCTTGCTTCCTACTGTGATGACAGAAGAGAATGTTTGCCATTGTGTCACAGGATGGGGCACTATCATTACCTCAGACTCCAAGTAATGGTATAGAGAAGGAACCTGGGGTGGATATGATATGAACAGGAATGTACCCAAGTTTGTCTAGGCAAATGGGGGTGCTATAGAAGGAGATTTCTGGCCCGGCTAGCCCCACAGTTTGGACCTACCAACTGCTGCTTATCTGGACCAGCAATCCTAAAGTCCCAAAGAAACACACAGATGCTTATATTAACCTCATGCTGTTTGGCCTATGGCTCAGGCACATTGCTAGCTTGCTCCTTCATCTTAACTCAACCAATTTCCATTAATCTGTCTGCCATGTGGCCCATGGCTCACCTGTGTTCCTTACATGCTGATTCTTGGGCAGCTGGTTCTCAGCTCTCTCTGACTCTGCCCTCCTTCCCCTATCTATGCCTGATTTCTCCACCTCCTTCTAAGATGCTCACCACAGGCCAAAACAGTCCCTTTATTTCACAGCATAGAGAAATACAATCCCACATCACTTCCTCTTTTTCTGTCTAATCAAAAAGGAAGGTTTCAATTTCAACATAACAAAATTACATATAACAAAATAGCTATTAAACAAGAATTATAGTTACAATATCTAGTCTATTTGTATTTAGCAAAATTAAAGAAAATATTCTATCATTTACCTTATCCTTATGAGTCTAAAGTTTCATATTTAATATACCTTTTATAATAACTAAGGAAAACTATACTTTATAGCTATCTAATCTTCAACATCAAAGACCACAGAAGGGCATAGTATTACCCAAGTAAACAGGAAGTGCAAGCAACTTTCAAAATCTAGAAATGACAGATATGACATCTGTCTGCCTGGACAGTCACCCAAAGTCCTTTGTAAAACAGTGGGGGCATCCATCTTCAGTCCTTAGGCCTAGAGTCTCTGGCATACCCTTCAGTGAAGCAGGAAATCTGAAGGACTGCTTGGCTCATTCTGGCATAGTTCGTCAGTCGCTTCTCTTTGTGTCCTGAAGGATATCTGGCAGTTTTCTCTGCAAAGCAGGAATCTGAAGGACCATCTCAGCTTGTTCTGTCAAAGTTTAGATGTCACTTTCCTATGGGTCCTGAATTTCCAGTTTAACTGTTGCCACAAACAAAGTAAACACGGAGTTTCTTCAATGCCCATCATTCTCTTGAAGTAGATTGGTGCTGCCAGGAGCAGAACTGTCTCACTGTCCAGAAAGTTTTAAATATTTTAAATGCCATATTTTGTAGGTTTTTGAACTGTCTGAAAATTACCTATTTAATTGAAATATATCTTTGTATATCTAAAAAAAATATAGCTAACATGACTATAAGTTTGGTTATCATAGATGACTATTAATCTGCATTTCTTAATTACATTGCAATTTTAAATGAGTTACATAAACATCATACCTTAAATAAGAGTACAAAAATACATACAGCATAACAAAATTGACCTTAAATTTTTATTAATAAGCCAAAATCCATACTAATATAAAATATTTTGAGATTAACAGCTGATTTTTGGATTAAAGCAAATTCAATAATCTACCTTTTTGAAATCATTCATATACCATATCCCCCCTTTTTTTCTTAGAAAGAAATTGACTATGGCCATTAACCATTCTAAATGAAAACAACATTACAAACATTATTTTGGAATTTGGGCATAGCTTTCCATTACTACTTCCTGAAGAGTGAGTGGCGTTGGCCATCTTATGGGTTCTTGAGACTTGATCATCTTAGTTGCAGCCTTAGAGCTGATTTGGCTATCCCTTCCCATCAAAGATTTCTTTCAGGGAGTTTTGGTTGACCAAACCATAATAACCTGGAAGCAATCCACAGGTTCTCATCTTCTGTGGAAAAAAATCAGACCCTCTTTTCCAAAGAAACAGATCCTTAGACCCAAATTTCAAAGTCATGATCTTTAAAATATATATGTTTGTTTAACTTATCAGCCTTTGAAATCAATGAAATCAATGCAGTTAACTCATTAATAGTTAAAAATTTAAAAAACAATAATAACCATAATCCAGACTCTATTTACCATCTTTATATGGCTTATTATATCTTTATTACTCCATTTCTCTTTTTAAAAGACTTTCTCTACCTTCTTTCTTTTCTCTGAAGCCTATGTATTCTTTTTCACACACATTATAACCCATTTAGATATTTTATCCATCTGAATCTGTTTTATTGTATATCATTAATCATTTTTTAACCAGAAGAGCTTTAAAAATGCTAGACGGTAGAGTACTCCTTTGATTGACTTCACCCTGCTTGGCTTTTCAACATGGTGGAGGTACCAGAATCACTCTGTTCTACAACTCATTTCAGAGATACAACTCAGAAGCAGCTTTTGGTTTCGTTTCTGTGCTCTAGAAGCCTTTTAAAACTTTCTCTGGCTTTATGTGGGATACCCCACATTGGGTGCCATCTGTAGAAGGAGGTCTCTGGAACAGTCCCTTTATTCACAGCATAAAGACAGACATTTGTTGCACGAAGAAAGGAAACTCAGAGCCAGATCGCAGGGAAAGGCAGAGATATCAGAGAAGAAACACTACAGTCAGATCTCACCAAACTGTCTTCCAACTTCCTCAGCCTCACTCCTCCTGGCTTCTTCTGTCTGCTCTGTCTTTCTATGCCTGCCTTAAATATCCTCTTCACCAAGTTGTTTCACATCCAGGTTAAGATTAAAGGCATGGTACCACCACTGCCTATCTAGGAGCCTGGAACTCCTTCTGTAAACTAAAATGACCTCAAACTCAGATCTGATGGGATTAAGGGCATAGGTCACCACTCCTGGATATTCCCTGTGCTAGGATTAAAGGTGTTATTTACCTTTGTCTGATCCTCCTAGACTGACTGTGGGTAGATAGATGCCTCTGATAGCTCAGACTGGTTTTTATTAAATTTGAAACATATCCCCATAGACATTCCCACATCAGGGTGCAATTTTTATTTTTGTTTCTTTGGTATAACCCAAATTATCTTGATAATGAACTTGATCAACTTTTTTTTGTCTTCTATGACTTGGTTTTATCACTCATAAACTGTGACAATATCTTCTTGTCAGGTGGATGGGGCTGGTTGCAGGAGATAAAGGGGAACAGTTTGTCATGGGTTGAGCATCTTTTGAAGACTGTTGAGCTTAGAAGTACATCATCCTCTAAAACCAGTTCCCTGTATGGCCACAGTACCATGTGTATAGAGTCTCAAAATCACTATTACAAATTTGATAATGAAGAATCAGGGTTAGAGATGTTAAGGGTTCCCTATGGCTTTGGGCTTCTAGATTTCCTAAGCCTTTATGACTGATCAGTCCTATGCAATCTGGAGAAAGGCTAAAGGCTTTACTAGGTGAACCTAGCATTTGCCCCACTCAGCTTTTGTGACACACCATATAGTTGGTGTGGACGGTTCCATATATAGACTGTGGATTATTAGATAAGGCCTGCATGTTGGTGTAAGGAAGAAGACAACTCTGGTACCCCTCTCCCAGTGTTTTACCCTCTCCTTCTAGAACACTCTCCCCTACAAAAGAGGATTACTTTTCTTTTTCTAGGGGCTAATGGCTGTATTAGACCTCTTTTCAGGTACCAAGTGAATTTTCATGTTGGTATAGAACTGAAGAATTGTGTAGAAATGGAGGTGAGGATGGTTGTAGCCTCAAATTATTCTCCTGATGCTGCCAGCAGAGATGAACAAGACCTCTCCTGCTTGAGGAATGTGCACATGGACATTAACCACTATTTTGAATCACGGAAGTTTGAGTAGCACTTCTTGCTGTAGAATAAATCAACTAAGTTTATTGAGGATGCGGTAAAGCAGCAACCATAGCCCTGTAAACTAGACATCAGGTGTTGCTGAAGGGTGCACATTTGGTCTCTGAGTTTCTGCTTCTCATGATAGTCACTGCGAATTGAACTAGATTTTCTCTTAGCTTGTAGCTTACTGCTCCAACTTCTCCTCTCATCCATCTGTCCACTCACCGACCCATCTACCCCCCCATACTTATCTACTTCTTCCTGTCAATAATTATCCATCTATCATTCTCTAGTCATTTATTCTCCTCTAGAAATCAAACTGTAATGTTTTCACAAAACCCAACTCTAACGCTCCATTCCTTATTGTATGTAAATGCATAAAAGAATAAAGCAGAGGCATGGGGATGACTATTAGTAAAATGCTTGCCATGGAAGCATTAGACCTGAGTTTGGATCCACAGAACCCATGTAAGGGATGAGTGAAGTGACACATGACTGAAAACCTAACATTGAGTGGGGGACATGGCAGAATGGAGATTCCTATGGCTCACCGGCCAGCCAGCATAGTCAAATTAATAGCCCCTGGCTCAGTCAGAGACCTTATCTCAAAAAAAAAAAAAAAAAAAAAAAAAAAAAGGTAGAGAAATAGAATGGGAGCATATAACATTGACCTCTAGCCTTTAAACACACATGCACACATATTCACTTGCATGCATGACCCACACAAGCACATACATCACATACATCACACACACTCACACACACACACACACACACACACACACACACACACACACACACACACACATTGGAGCATGTGCCACATTTTTCTGGAGACTTTTTCCTCAGTACCATCATTGCTGGGGTGAAAAATCAAACACTTCTACTTGGAAAAGCCCTTTATTTCTATGGCAATCCTTGCTTTGTTTTTATTTTATGCATAGAGAGATATCACAAGCTCTTGGAATTGGGTCAGACAGATGGAAAAGGTATTTAGGCAAATACCTCCCAACCAAAGTTGTTTTCTCCTCATTTTACATCAATTTACTGCATCAAAAAGAAACTTCCTTTTACTGGAAACTCTATTTCTGACAAATGGAGAAAGTGGTAGAAACCTGCAGGAAGCATCTGTGCCAAGTGACATGGCAACCTTGCGGCGAGAGGCTTCATCCAAACGGGAGACATTCCGTAAACGAGATTAAGATTTACGGGAGAAACACTCACCCTGAAAGCAAAGACGGGTGGGAACTCGGCGCTGGAGCACTGTAAAGATCTGGCCAGGAAGCCATGGGTCCATCCTGCAGAAAGAACAAAAGGCCATGGGTCACATCTCGGGTGAGCAGGAATCCCTAGACAGAAGGGAGTTTTGCTGTTAGTTATCAGGTAATTGAACGTGTTTTACTTGGGGCAGGAGCTGGGAACACGGAAGGTTATTGGAAAGCTGGCCAGATCTCTGACATGAGAAGTGTCAAGAAACTCTCTCAAGTGGTTACTCTGATTTCTTTGGTTAACAAGCGAGCTCCAGTGCATTTAAAGGAAATCCTCAGTAAAACCAAATTGACTTATAAGCACTCCTTTTGCATTCTGGACTGGTGCGGCAAACTTATGTGAGTAGA
The DNA here is from genome assembly GCA_033318265.1 of Phyllotis vaccarum. Taxonomy (NCBI): domain Eukaryota; kingdom Metazoa; phylum Chordata; class Mammalia; order Rodentia; family Cricetidae; genus Phyllotis; species Phyllotis vaccarum. The sequence goes on along the minus strand of JARWLC010000011.1, from coordinate 36,445,217 downwards.
GAACCAACACCTCCTGCCTTTCTGATCTCACACTCTCAATGTGTTGCTTTCATTTTCAGGGCAGCTTCAGGGAGCTGCTATCAGCATTTAAGTTTTGGGGGGAGGTGGAGGAGCCATACAAATGCAAAATGGGCTCATTACCCAATCGAAATAACTTCATTAAGAAATCTTCCAGGAAGTCCTTCCCAGGCACTCTCAGGGCTTAGAATGCAGTTCTTGGCAGTGATGATTTGTGACACAGGAGATGAGGAGAGACACTTATTGCTGAGGTATGTTGCCCTCTCCAAATAGCCAGGGTCCTTTCAGGAACAGGAAAAGAAGGGACAGTATAAGAAATCTAGGTGCATTTGCCACATTACTTTGGTTATCCACGGTTTATGAAACAACCACTTATCATGTGCTACAGCTATTCACAAACCCTGAGTTACACTAAGTTACCAGCAGACATAGTCATGCATCATCAACTCTAAAACGCCTCATATAATAAGAAGCTCTTTTCTAGTAGCTGATTGTTATGGGGCAGCACTTCCGGGTGTTCTCATAACTTCCAGACTCACGGGCTATCAGAAACTGTCAATGATGAAATTAAGAAAAATGACACATTTATTTTAAAATTATTTTCTCCAATACTTTGTTTTTATTAATGTGCCCTTCACTTCTCTGGAAATGACAGCCCCCATGTACTGAGAACTCTGTAGAGCTCACTTCTGTATGTCCTTGTGGGCTACGGTGTCCTGCACAGAGGTCTCAATGTTCCCCCTAAGGACAGAAGAGGAGATAAAATACTGTGAGGTTTGGGGAACAGGACCAGGCTCCATTTCTTCAGACTACCGAACTTCCTGTGCAACCCAATACATCTGGGAAGATGTGATTAAATGATGGGGAACCCAGAAACAGAGCATTCACTGCTGTGATCAAGTGTCCCGTGGCCTCGCAGAGCCCAGGCCTGCTGACTTCTCTTCTCCACGTGACCGTTTCTTTGGGCTCTGTCATGCAGATCCCAATCTGGATCCATCCAAGAGTCGAAGAACATAAGAAATGAAATTAGTAAAAGTTGTCCCCAGACTCTATCCTCCATCTGAACACTTGTGCGTCACCCACCAGGAACAATTTCTCGAACCAGCTTCATCCCCAGACTCAGTGACATACAGTGAAAGGTGACTTGTCTGCTCAGCTGCCGATTAGAGCTTTCCTGACAGAGTGAAGGAACAGTAACCAGGGTTTAGGAGAAGAAGAATGGTGACGGCTGCCTAGCAAACAACAAAACAAAATGACGTAAAGTTCCTCCATTTTTTGCTCTATTTTACCACAGTAAGAGGATAACTTAGCAATATTACTCTTTCCAGCATAGTAGAAGAGAAGCTTAGTGAACTCTGGTGTGTTCTTTGGGAAAAGCAGCTGTACTTTGCATCTTGAGTGTCCCCTACACACCTTTGTGTTGAAATCATGATCTCCATTGCTATTGGGGGAGGGGGTCCTAGTAGGAAGACATTACTTTATTGAGGGTGTGCCTTGCTGGAAGCACTGGGGCTTAGGTTAATGTGTCACACCCTTCTGCCATAATACACTGTGTTATTGTAGGCTCTAAGTATCAAGCAAAATAACTGTTGGTCAAACTCTCTTAAATCATGAGTCACAGACCATGGCTTGCAAGAACAGATCAGAGACTCCTAAGTAATGGGGACAGGGAAGTGTGTCTTCCCTAAGGATCTTTGGGCTTGCCTTGATGTACAGGCACTGTACTATAGGGTTGTAATGTGTCTTTCCCCTGATTTCTTCTCCCAGGGTCTCTGAACTGGCTTACTTCCTTGAAGGAGCATTTGCACAAAAGGCAGGAAGGGACACTGGATTCCTGGAGGGTGGACTAAGCTGAATTCAGCAATTCCTGACAACACCAGCTCTGGAAAGTATAGCCTTCCTGTTCAGGAGTAGAGGATGCCTATGAGCACTGAGTTCATAAAAGATGCTTTAAGCCCACATTACCTTTACAGATAGTTTGTAGAGGCTGGACTGTTCATTGCTATGGATGTGGCCGATGGAGACGGTGAGGCAGGGGTCTCAAGAACAAGAGGAAATTATTCCTGAAGCTGTAGTCACGTGGTTTAATAGACCTCCCTGCTGCTTCCTCTGGTCATAGACTATATCCTAGACCCACTGGCCAGTGGACACATCTTGCTTACAGGGTTAATTGTATCCAGAAGCCAATTTGTATACAAGAAAGCCAAAAGACAGGGCTTATTTGACCCATGCCTGCTTATTGTATTCATAAACTAAGATAATTACTGAGGTGTTTATTTATTTGCTTTAAAATCTCTTGCTCTATCACAAAGTATATGAAAAGAGCCAATTCTCCAAAGATGTGACCATGAAGTATAATTAAAACAAAACAAAACAAAACAAAAATTGGTGGTGACCAAGGCCTTAATCCTAACCCACTGCCACTTTGGATGCATTAGATGCCAAAAGTGAGTTTGTTGCAATGCCTGGTTAACTGTGGACAGAGCAAATAAAAGCAGATATTTGCAGCAGAGACTACACTACTCCAGGGAGTGTACACACTGGCTCCATGCTGATCACTCATGAGTGTCTCAGGGTTCTTCTACCCTGGGCCCCAGTTTAAACGTAGCCATTATTCCACAATTCCCAGTAACATCCCCCAGCAGTGTTCTGTCTGAGGAAATACTTCTTTTCCCGGGCTGCTTGCCTCTGCCTCAGCTCACTGACCACCCAAGTTCCTGGAACCCTGCCTTGGCAATCCAAAGGGATGGCGTGAGACAATTTTGAGGTCTCTGTTATTTTTGTAAATGGCACTGTTGGTGCTAAGAAGAGAACTAAATTACTTCATTTCTCCCTTTTAGAGGTGAACCTTTGTTTCTTCTAGACCAGATGGCTCTTTCCCATCTCCTCTCCTGTCTTTCTCTCCCACGGTCTCTTTGGGAAAGCGGTAATACTAAAGCTTGAACCCAGAACCTCGCGGAGATGAGGCAGATACTTTACCACGGAGCTATATCCCCAGCCCTCTTGGAAGTTTTTCTTTAAAAGAGGGTCATTAATTTGGCAGTTGCCTGTGCCTGAGTTTGTCTAGTTTTGAGTGGCTTCCCAGGCCACCCCTGCTCTGCCCTCAATCTTGAACATATAGACTCCCTTTGGATCAGATGGTTTGGGGCCTCACCTCTGACACGATAGCATGCCAGCTGATTGGAGGTGTCTTTGACAAGCAGAAACCTCAAATTTCATAAAAGCCATCAGGCAATCAGTCTATGGGCCCTTCCCGTGGCTTGTACATAGGGCTCTCTGGAGGGTGGAGACGGTTGGTTTCCCTTCACATGAGGCCCCTTAAAACTCAGGATATCGTTGTATCCATGATTTATGTTGACAAAGGAGGCCAAGGAATTTCAAGAGCCCTATGTTGACCTATTCTGTAGTTTCCAAAAAGTACTGGGTTTGGGGGAGGTTTCTATGTATAAGTAGGCAGTGGTCCAGTAAAAGGCTAGAAATGTGGGTCCACAAGTCACATGGATGGAGCCTTGGCCAGCCCAGTGACACAGACCTGAAATTCCAGCTATTCCAGAAGCTGAAGGAAGAGAATTGCAAGCTACAGAGTGAGTTCAAGGCCAGCCTGGGCAACTTGGCAAGATCTTATTTCTCAATTAAGTTGCGGGGGGGGGGGGGGGGGGGGAGGACAGAGTTTAGTAGGAGAGTGCTTGACTGGCCTTAATACTGAGGGAAAAAGGAACAGAGAGCCATGAAGGGTCAGCTCAGAGAACACATTCTGCAGGGGTTGCAAGGATGGGGGGTATCAGGTAGAAGCTGACCTTGAAGGGTGACACGGTGGATCCTGACAGTTCCTGGCTTCTTGTAACTTCCTTAAATGATTTTGTTTTGTTTGTTTATAAGGAGGTGTTGATAGCATCTCACAATGAGCAGTAGAAGGAACACAAAATATAGAATAATTTTTTAAAATGCAGGGCCAATGGATTGTTTCTGGAAATCCAAATAAACAGGATAAATGTCTGATAAGCAGAAATAGCTAGCTTCTGACCTTTGACTGACTTTTCTGTTACTTGAAACAGTGATTTTTAAAAATTAAGGAACATTCATTGTAAAATATGTGTTAAAAATGCATCTAGCCCCCCATTATCCAACAGAGGAATTGTTCATGGTTTAGTTTTTTTTTTTTTTTTCTTTTTTTTTTTTTCTGCTCCTGATGGTGCCCACATGGCTGTGGTTCTGTAAGTCTGTTCATGTCACAGCCTGCTAGCCTATGTGCGTTTTCTCCCTCCGGTTGACATAATGGTCAAAGAGAGGAATATGATCTTGTCATTAAGCAAGGACTGTAGACCCTGTCTCCTCAAAATATGACCTGCTGGTCCAGCAACTATTTCAAACTGAAAGGAACCAAATCTACAGGAAGGGTCACAGAGCCTCCAAACATAGTTTATCCTGGAAGAAACACTTAAGATGTTTCCCCAATCCTGGAGAAACCATCCCAGTAGTAACGCTAGTAGCTGTGGCCATGCTTCTGCTTATATCAGAGAACATTTAAGGAGGTATAAATGCTACTGTACAAACCTGAATTAAGATTTATTGTGTGTATCTGTGTGCGTCTGCGTGTGTCTGTATGTCTGTGTGTGTATGTGTGTCTCTGTGTCTGTGTGTGTGTCTCTGTGTGTATGCGTGTATGTGTGTATGTCTGTGTGTGTCTGTGTGTATGTCTGTGTTTGTCTGTGTGTGTGTATGTGTGTGTATGTGTGTCTGTGTGCATGTCTGTGTGTGTATGTGTGCCTCTGTGTGTCTGTGTGTCTGTGTGTGTGTGTGTGTGTGTGTGTGTGTGTGTGTGTGTGTGTGTGTGTGTGTGTGTGTGTGTTTGGGTGCATACAATAGCAGGTGTTAGGATTTTGTGTGGATTTGGTATTGCATGAATTTACCCGGTTATATGGCGGCAGATTTCTATGGAAGCACCTGAGAATGTGGCAGAAGGCAGTGGCAGATAGCAGGAGACACTGAAGCTGTTTCTATGTAAGAAAGAGCTTTAGTGTCAGATGGACATGGTTATGATTAATAGAAAGGGTATGATTATGATATCAAAGGGAAGAGAGAAGGAGAAAGGAAGAAGGAAGGAAAAGGAGAGAGAGATGGGGAACTCCAGGAGAAACAAGAGATGGATTCAAAAGTGGGAATTCGGCTTTAAATGGGACATGATGTCAGAGCTCAGAAGAGGGGTGGCTGTAGAGGCTAACTTCAAGTATATGGAGGTCAGAGGACAAGCTGTGGAGTTAGGGCTCATCTTTCACCACATAGGTCCTACATATCAAACTTGGGTGCTCAGGCTTGGCAGCAAGCTCCTTTACCCACTGGGCCATCTCCAAGCCCTTAACCTGTTTTTATCCAATGTTACATCAAGATAGCTCTGGTTGTCTACTGTGGTCATTATGTTATACTTATGTTGTTTAAATGCATGAAACTATATTGTCAGATAAATCTATAATGTTAGTTTTCGTGAGAGGTCACAGCAGTGCCAGGAAACAGGAATTTCAAGACATTCTAGTTGACTTATCCCAGTGATCCTGAGAAGGGATTGCTGGTGAACACTGTCTTTGGGGACTGATTAAAGTATACAGTGGAGCCAGACATGAGGTCAAGTGTCAGAAAACTGATATTTGTTGGTTCCATTATAACTATAAGGACTCTGTGTGTCTTCGACACTTGGATTTGTTCTGAAAGCAAGGTTTACACCAGTGAAAGCCAGGTGCACATCTAAAATTCCAGCATTCAAGAGGTTGAAGCAAGAGGGTTGAAAGTTTGAGGCCAGCCTAGGATATTTAGTGAGACTTTGTCCCAAAGTCCCCGTGAAAACATCAGGAAAAAGAACTCTGTAACTCATTATCACAAAGATGGACCATGACTTGTCCCAGGAAGGCAAATTTGGATCACTAATGGGAAATCTACATATGAATAAAAGATAAGAGAAAATAGTTTAGTTGTTGTACAGATTCTAAGAGCAAGTTTGTGAAAATGTGTTATTCAGTATGGAACTATTCACACTGTTCAGTGAAATAAGCCAGACACAGAATTCAAGCCCTACATAGTCTGTCTTATATATGGATAGAACAAGGTCCATCTGAATAATCAACAGAATGCACGAACAGTTGGAGAGGACAGAGGGCAGGTAAGTGACAGATAGAAGAAATCACTTCCATTGTCCACAGAACAGGGGGTGACAACAATGTGCAATAGTCTATTATACACTTTATCAAGAATTACAAGACTTTGAACATGGAGTAATGCTAAGATAAATATTCATTGGTGTACTTTGATCAGTGAATATCTTATATATGCTCTGACATACCACATTGTAACCCCACTTATGTGTGAGTCAAATCAGAAAATGCTTATGGGGATAGAATTGCTGACTCATGTACTATATCCATGTGTTAAGCTAGCACGTTGCACATCATAAACACACACAGCTGGGTGGAGGATTCCAAACACAAACGCCAACAGAGTACTATAATGGATTCTCTATGTCTACTACACAGCTTCATCTGAGGCCATACTCACACTTATTTCTCTGTCAATGCCTTTTCCTCTTATCTGAGACTTCTGTCAAATCTTAGACATCAAAGCATTTCATCCATAAGTACTTTCATATACTTCTCTTAAAGATGAAGATTTTGTGAAACAAGCATGATGTTGTTATCATATCAATTTCCAGATACTTCTGGATCTATAGTGAGGCTAACTCTGGGTAAGTCTCTGCTAAGTTAGAAATGCATGCACCCATCTTGCACATCAGAGCTTAGCCAGAGAACATTACCGAGAGTCCCCACACCATCCCAGGCTTACTGGGAGCCGTGTCTAGTGGCTGCTGTCTAGTATACTGAGGGAGAATTGTATCACATCACTAGCCTGGGAAAAGGTACAGTTCACAATTAAAGGTCAGTTTCTACTGAATGCGTAACATCTGCGCATCATTAAATAGGAACTGTCTGTACATCCTTAAAGTCATCGAATTCAAATATCATGGATAATCATTAGATAGTTAACTTGATAGTTAACATGAATAATCCCACACCTTGCAATGAGCTGACATGTCTTACATTTACCATAAAGATTTTTCTTTTTTATTCCATTGGGATTTACTTGTTAAGGATCCTGGCTGTGTACTCTGCAGCTTCCCACAGCTCTCCCGTGGAAAGAGGCCAGGGTGTTCAGCCTGTTGATACTGATGTACCATCTGCAAGTGTGTTGCTTTGCATTCATAGCTGTCCTGGGGTGCATTCAACCCACAGACCTCAGGCTGGACATGCCTGGTAAACTGTCCTTCTGTCCTGTATTTCTGGATGTTGGTATATGTGGGATTCCTTATTCAAAATGCTTAGGGCCAGAAGTGTCACGAGTTTGTATTTTCATTTACATATGCACGGGGAGATAACTGAGAAGTAGGAACCTCAGTATAATCAGAAAATTTAGTAGATTTTTTACACACACTATTAACACCACCTGGATACAATTTTATAGAGTAGCTTTAGGGCATTTGTGCTTTGATTGTGACCAGTCACACGAGGCTGGTGTTGGATTTTCCCTTGGTGGTATCATGCCATTCAAGATGCTTTGGACTTCTGAGGATTTCAGATGTTTGGTTTTCACATTAAGGATGCTCAGTCTATATCATTAGGCCAGATTCATCTTTGTATTTCTAAGCAAACTACTCTCCAGGTGTTGTGTCTCCCATCAGTAGGTACATCATACCTGATTGATTCCATGTTTGAGCATTGAGTGTTCTATGGAACTGCAGACAATAGAAGACTTTGGGAAGGTAAGACTCCAGACTTCTGCAGATGGAAGCGTGTTGTCCTGAGACAATGAGACAAGTATTCTGGGAACAATAGCAGGACAATGGAAACGCTGATAGAAGTAAAATTAGAAATGAGAAAATGTAAAACAAACAAAACCCCAAACAACAACAACAAAAAACAACACTAAGTTTTTGAAGAGATCTGTTGTTGTTGTCCTTTTGGGGAACCTGTCACCCAGCTCACAAATAAATCGCACACAGAGGCTTATTCTTAGTTGTGAAGCGCAGCCTTAGCTTGGCTTGTTTCTAGACAGCTTTTCTTAAGTTAGGCCCATCTACTTTTGCCTCTGGGTTTTTACCTTTTCTTACCTCTGTAACCTTACTTTCACTCTCATTCTGTGGCTGGGTGGCTGGGTGACTGGGTGATTGGGTGGCTGTGTGGCTGGGTGATTGGGTGGCTGTGTGGCTGTGTGGCTGGGTGGCTGGGTGGCTGGGTGGCTGGGTGGCTGGGTGGCTGGGTGGCTGGCCTGGCCCCTAGCGTTCTCTCTTTCTCTTGCTCCTTCTTCTCCCAGATTTCTCCTTCTGTCTATTCTCTCTCCTGCCTCGCTATTGGCCGTTCAATTCTATTTGAGCATCAGGTGTTTTAGACGGGCGAATAACACAGCTTTGCCTAGTTAAACAAATGAGCATAAACAAAAGCAACACATCTTTTCCATCATTAAACAAATGTTCCACAGCATAAACAAAAATAACACACCTATTAAAATGTTATTCTACAACAGGAATCTGAGAGGATTTAACTAAACCAAATAATGAGAAATAAAAAAAAAAAAAAAAAACAACCTAACAAAAAAACTCAAAACCCCAAACCCTAAATCCTTTGCTTTGTTTAAGATTAATGCCAAAGTCCACATGGACAGAAAGCAATTATATACAAAAAGTTCTCCAATAAAAGAACCAGCAGAGGTGAGTGGGGCTTCCTGTGCCAGTGTGGAGCATGAGATGGTTTGAATACAAACTTGTGTGATCTGAGAGACACTTCAGAGGAAGTCTAGAAAGCTCAGAATTATCCAGTTATATGTCAGGATTTGGTAAATGACATGAAAGAAGAATTTCAAATTACTAGAAAACGTTAAGTCTGGAAAAAAATTGAGTTAGGTTCTAAGTCATAATTTACATGAAAATATATTTTTGACTGTTTAAATATGTAAAATGAAAAACTATAAAATCGAGTAAGAGTTATAAAAGTTGGAGTAAGGAACTTTCTCAAACAAAAATTCAGCAAAGAATTCAAAATGAAACAACTCTAAAAAGAAACCAAAAGCAGGTTTCTGTGAAGAAGACAAGCCCTCAAATGCCAGCGGATGACAAGCGGAAGACACAGGGAAGGTGTGTGAACACAGGCCACCGAGACCCACTGCTCTCGGCATAGAAAGAGTTCTTACGAATAGTGAAGAACTCAGTAGGAACCTGGGCAAAGTGGGTGAAATGAAAGACAAATAAATGAAGAATTAGGGGCTCCCAAACAGGAGGAAAGGTGCACAGCTTCCATGAGGAAGCACAGCTCTAAACATCCACCGAATGCTCTTTTCTAATCAGCTTGGGAAAACTACACAGCCTGGGTTTCGAAGGGCAGGTGGTCATAGCGATAAGCTTGAGAGTAAAGTAATAAATAGTGTCCGTGAAGAGTATCCCGACAATTCCTACCCAGTCTAAAAACACACATGCCTTCCAACCCAGCAACCGTGCATTAGAGATACATCCTGCAGATATACTCTTATAAGAATATGAACATCAGTTATAATAGCAGAAAACTGAGACTATCTTAAATACCTACCCATGGGTGGGGGCTAGAGTAAATAAATTATAGTAAACACACACACAAGGATAGCACACAGCCATAAAAAAGAAACAAGTTTAAACATACCAATATATAATGAGCTTCACGACAAAATAACAAGGAACATTGTGCTGACATGTCCTAAACAGAAATTGTTGTATTAGTTATTTTACTCACTGCTGTGACCAGATACCCCACAGAAGTAACTGAAGGAAAGGAAGCTTTGTTTGGGCTAAAAGTTTGATGGGAACGGTCCATTATGGCAAGACACAGTGATGGGACTTGTTTTGGGCAGTGGCAGAAAAAGCGTGAAGTGGACACTTGCACTGTCTGGAAATGGACAGTGCAGGCTTGAAGCAGGGTAGGGCTACATCCCCCCCACCCCCCCAGTGGAGACCCACCTTCAAAAACCATGCCTCTCACTCCCATTTCAAAAGTTAAAAATCTTCCAACGCATACCACTAGCTGATGACCAAGTGTTACAATGTGGTTTCTTGGTCCTGGACAGCCAGAGGCCCAGACCACAGACCCCTAGCCTCAGACCCCTTAGCCGCTTGCTCACACCCACAGAAATGACTCAGACACTTATATTAACTTAATGCTGTTTGGCCTATGGCTCAGGCACATTGCTAGCTTGCTCTTACATCATAAATCAACCCATTTCTATTAATCTTTCCTGCCACGTGGCCCATGGCTTACCTGTGTTCCTTACATGTTGCTCCTTTGGGCTTCTGGCTCCTTCTCTCTGACTCTGCCCTGCTCCTCCTACCTACTCTGATGCCTCCTCCTACTTTTCCTATGGTGCCTGTCATGGGCCAAAAAAGCGCCTTTATTTAAAGACTGCTATTCACAGCATACAGAAAGACATTCCCACATCAACCAAGTGTTTGGACGTTGACCCCTGGGAGACATTTAATATTCAGACTATGACATTTCATCCCAGAGCTCCACTGCTTAATGGTAACCTCAGAATAAAGCCAGCATTCAATCAAACTTCTAAAAATTTCCATGATCTTAAAATTCTCAATATTGTTTGTAAGTCTGAAGTCTCTGCTGAGATTCAAGGCAAACTCTTAACTGTGAGTCTTGGTCAAATTTAAGTAAATACATAGCAAGTCATATACTTCCAATATACCATGGTACAGGGTAGATATTTCCATTCAAAAGGTAGCAATAGGGCTTTAGCAAGGAAGGGCTAAAACAAAGCAAATCAAAACCCAATAAAGGTAATTACAGCACCAGGGCTCCCAGGGCTCCCAGGGCTCCCAGGGCTTCAGCTTTTTTTGCTTTTTTTTTTTTTTTTTTTAAGCAGACTTTATTCCTAGGATCTCCAGCATGTCTGGGCCTTTATTGGATCTTAGGCTTGACTTCATAGCCTGACACATTGATCACTTGAATCAAAACAGGCCTGGCTTTATCTTTTTTTGGAGCCTTAGTGGCCTATAACTCTTAGATTCTTCTGCCTGCAAAGCCAGCATCATGAGGACAATGCCACTTCTGCCTCCAGTCTAGGATAGATGCCTTCTGTCAACTAGAATGCCAGCCTGGCTGAATCCAGGACAGTTCTCAAGGCAATCCTGTTCAAGCAGGGATTCCCATATGCAGACATCTCAGAGAAATCTCTCTCTCTGCCTTCTAATGTATTTTTGCATTTTTACACCTACACCCTGGAGGCCTTCAGTGGGTGAGATCTTGCCTATTGTTACTGTCCAAAGCCTGTACTTTATCTTAGCAGTGATACTCTCTCTAACAGTTAACTGTCTTGGTCTCTGTACTTGCTTTGCCCACCCGTGTAACTTTAAACAGGCTCATGCTCCCCACTGTGTGCTTCTCACTTATTTCTGCTCTCCTCATCCTTCTCCCTTCTCCCTGTAAATCTGGCTAAACTGATCTAGTAGTAACCACAGCAACACCATGTTATTCTGTCATGAAAGTCCCCTGACCAAACAAGTTTGTCCATCACTTTTTAACTCATATTTACCCAAAATTTGAGGTCTTGGGTGGAAGGTAGCCAGAGTCTTTGCCAGAAGGCAACATGAGTGTCCTCAATCCCAATTCCACTGGAGTCCTCTTTCCCCTCTGAAACCTCATGAACTGTCCACACTTCTAGTGACGTTCTGGTCTTCTAAACTCCCGCTAGTGTGGCCCATTAAGCTCTACTTAGCATTCTAAGGCTTCTGTAGCCTGCAGGTCCAAACTCTTCCCCTTCCTCTGGCAACCATTTCCAAAGGCCTACGAGTCACATGGCCAGGATCATCACAACACCCCATATCTTGGTGTCAATTTTCTGTACGGGTTCCTTTCCTCCTGAGAGAAGCCATTTAAGGAAGCAAAGCTTGATTTTTGGTTCATGGTGTAGACAGGACAGCTATGGTAGAGTGACTTTGGGGGTGGGGGTGGGGAGGGAGCATATCCTTATGGCAGCCTCATACAGTCTTTGATCACCTCAACAAACTGGAGAGAGCTAAGCACATATTTTATCCAAGCTTCAGTCTGTAAGGTCCCTTCTCACCCTCAGGCATTCTTGGCTTTGAAGCCAGAGTTGGGGAGGTAAGAAGAAGGTGCTTCCAGAGGCTATATTAAAAATGCATGGCGTTTAGGAGGGGGGAAAACCCAAAGCAAAACAAAACCCCCCAAGCCCAACACAAAACAAAGCCTTCACTGTTCATCATGTTTTGTGAATGCAACCGGGAATACTAGAGATGAAAAGTGAGCAGACTGTAACTGGAGATGGCTTTAAATAATGCATGTGTGTGATATATAATTATGTATGTAACATGTAATGTATATGTAAGAATGTATTGTTAATCCAGCTGCTGCTCAGGCTACACAACCCAGGTTTTCTTCTTTCACAGCTCCTGAGAGGCACCCTACTGAGACATTGTCTTTGAGCCCCTAGCTACCAGACTTCCTAGGTGAAGGGTCTCTCACCCTAGAAAGTAAATTTACATCTAAGGGGGTATTGATGACTACATATTCTGTTTCCCACCTACTTTCCTAACTACTTTCTGTGAATCGGGGAGCCCCGAGCCCTACTACAGACCTGTATTATAAAACCATCCTCATTCTCAGAAAAGAGCAAGAAGACACCCTTCCTTCTGCCATGTGGACCCTGGTTTCTTTCTTCAGTGTTCCTGGTATACCATCTGCCTCATGCTATATCTTCCTGTCTCTCTGTCCATGTCATTGATAATACTTTTAATAAACTCCATACCACACAAAACTATCTTAGTTTTTATTCGAGCTCCCATCTCAGACCTTTCAGTCTGTATATAATGTCACTGATTATTTAGTAATTATTCATGTTTGGCTCACAGGTGAAGAGCAGAGTCCATCATTAGAGGGAAACAAAGGCAGGAACAAAAGCAGAGGCCATGGAGGGATGTTTCTTACCGGCTTGCTTTTCATAGCTTGCTCAGTTATTATTCAGTTATTCCACCCAGCACTGCCTCCTGGGATGGAGACCCCCCCCACACACATCAGTCATTAATTAAGAAAATGATCCATAGGCTTGCCTACAGGCCAATACAATAGGAACGTTTTCTTATTTGAAGTTCCTCTTCTCAGATAACTCCAGTTTATATCAAGTTGGCAAAAAACTAACCAGACAACTGACCACTTACCAACTCGCCACAGGATTACTATGAAACCGCAACCTTTCATTTCTTGCTTATCCCCAAGATCTCATATTAATATCAGTACCACAATATAAAATACATTCCAAGTTTTAAGAGTCCCACACTCTTTAAAAATTCAAACATTTTAAAAGTTCAGTCTCTTTAAGATTCAAAGTCTCTCAACTGTAGGCCTCTATAAAATAAAAGTAAGCTTCATTCTTCCTTTTCCAATAGGGAAGAAGTGGGGAACAGTTACAATAAAGGTAAAAACCCTGGTCATCTAAAGTACAAATAACTCAGTGTTTAATGCCTGGGACTCTTGAACTTCTGGGCTCAAAAGGCCTTGGGTAGCTCTACTTTCCCAGATATGCTATCCACAGTTCCTCAGCTCATCTCCAGGACTCAGACTGGTTCTACCTTACAGGTGTTACTGTTGGTGGGGGGGGGGGGGTCTTCCCATGGTACTATTACCTCCAATATTCTGAGGTCTCCATTATAACTGAGGTTACACCTTCATCAATTGTTTCTTCTAGCCTTTTTTCTGGGATTCCAGCCCTGATACACAGTGCCAAGCCTTAGCTGCTTTCTATGGTTCTTTCATGCCTTCAAAACCAGTACCACCTGGGTAATTCTTCACTTCATGAAGTTTAGCTGCCTCATATGATGCAGTTTTACCTTTCTCTGGACCACAGACATCTTCTTTGTCCTGATCCTAAGAAAATACTTCTAGAAGATTTCACCTCAGTGATTCTTATTTCTTAATCACAGCTGATTTCTCTGTTCCAGCATCAATTGTCTCAGTAAAGCATAGGCTATACTTTGTGGTTCTGGTCTCTTTTTGACCACAGAAGATTCTTTGGCCCCAGCTGAACAGACACTGAAGAGTTTTATTTCAAAAACATCATACAAACTGCCTAATGGAGTCTTTAAGGAAATCTCAAACTTCCTTTTGAAATTTTATAAACTAGGCCTTCATCTCTTGCACTTTTCTCGATATTATTGAAGAACCAGCTTACCTCCATTTTAGGCTTAACATGCATCTTAGAGTAAAAAAACAAAACAAAACAAATAATGTTGATTCCTGTTTATGATTGAACCTCTGTTTCTCAAGGATTTGGCTATGCCCCACCTGTAACCTTAACTACAAATGGTTCTGTAGAAATGGCAATCATGTCTTTGTTTCAAAAAGTTGTTTATAACCATCTTGCAGCCAATAACTACCTTGCAACAATGTCTTTTTTCTGGAGGGACTAGCTGGTTCTGCTCCTGTAACCCTGCCTATTTTGCCCAGCAAATCCATCTGGAAACCTTCTACCCTTGAGCTATAAAAGCTTTGTCTTCCTTGCATCCAATGCTGACCTCTTGAACTCTGTTTAGAGGGAGATAATCTACGTACAGGCACTTAAAAAGCTTGCTTTAATTAATTGTCTGCTTTAATTAGTTTGGCCACAATGTGATGTAGGAATGTCTTTCTGTATGCTCTGAATATCAATCTTTGAATAAAAGAGCTGTTTTGACCCTTGGCGAACATTATAGCCAGAGACAGGAACATAGGTAGGAGGTGGGCAGAGTCAGTCACAGATCAAGCCAAAGAAGCAACATGTAAGGAACACAGGTGAGCCACGGGCCACATGGCAGGACAGATTAATGAAAATAGGTTGAGTTAAGATGAAGGAGCTAGCTAGCAATATGCCTAAGCCAAACAGCATGAAGTTAATATAAGTGTCTGTGTGTTGTGTGTTTCATTTGGACTTTGGGATTCCTGGTCCAGATAAGCTGCAGAGGGCTGGTCTGACTGTGGGGCTAGCTGGGCCAGAAACCTCACTGTTACAACAAGGACTTGGGTTGATGGTCTTTCTCCTTCCATCTTTGGGATTAATAATTATCTCCTAAGTTCCCAGGACAGCTCATTAAGCTCTAAGAACTCAAAGGCTTTTCCAGCCGGAAGTTGTAAACACTTCCATAATCTTCTTCAAAAGAGCATGGTCAGGTCTCTCATGATGGTACTTTACAAATCTGGTACCGATTTCTGTCTTTCTTAGGATTTTGCTGCTATAATAAATCACCATAAGTAAAAGCATCTTGGGGAGGAGAGGGTTCACCTCAGCTTATAGTTTATAATCTAACATAGACAGAAGCCGAAGCCTGCAGGAACTCAGAGCAGGAACCTGGAGGCAGGACCTGCAGTAGGGACCACAGAAGAAAGTGCTTTCAGGCTTGCTCAGTCTGCCTCTGTATGCCCGGGAGTATCAACACTCCACCATGTCAGGCCCCCCTACATCAATATTTAATCAATAAAATGTTTCCACAAACTTGCTTAAAGGGCAATCTGTCTCGACTTGAGGTTCTCTCTCTTCAGATAGTTCTTGGCAGCCCAACGTGGGGCAAATATACCCACATAAAGCCATAGAAAGCTTAAAAAATTGTCTAGAGCCGAAAGCAGCTTTAAAGTTGTGTCTCTCACATGAGCCCTGGTGAGGCCTGTGAGCTTGAGCTACAATGGCGGAATTTGGAGTGCAGTTTAAGGTGTAAAATGGCTTGTTCCTGAAGTCTCACAGGCGCCTAGATGTAAGCAAAAATTAATAAATGATGTATTTAAGGTTTCTGTTCATAAGGGAAAAAAGGGAACAGAATCAAAGACGGCTTTCTAGTGGCCATGTTTTCTTGGATCAGCTCTGTTTGCCAGAGGCAAACTGAGGCTTGGCTTTTTAAAGAAAAGCTTCCTGATTCAGCCTTAGAGGTAAAAACTGCTGCCTAATACTTAAATGGAGTTAATGAGCAGCAGATGGCAAAGCTTTACTTGGTAATTATATGGACCCTAAAATTCCCCAGCGTACCTGGGCTAAAAAGATAAATTCTATGAAGTTAGACTAGGAGCTGGGTGGAGCCATCCACCTATCCTACCAACCTTGAACCTTGGTACATTAAAGGTGTGTTCAGAAATTGAAAGAAATAGAAGAATCCTTGGCAGATTTAAGGTGTGTTCAGAAACTGAAAGAAATAGAAGAATCTGGGTGGAGTCAATCACCCCAGCCAAGCAAAGGTGTGGTCAGAGACAGAAAACTTTAAGAAATAAATATACAATAAAGACAGTTTTTTTTTTTTTAAAAAAAAAAGTCTAAGTGGTTTAGAGTGTGTTGAAAATATATATACATAGGCTTAGAGAAAGAAAAGAAAAGGTAGAGAAAGCCTTTAAAAGAAATAAAGTAAAATAAATAAATAAATAAGCCACATAAAGATGGAAGATACAAAGAATGTCTGGATACTGTATGTTATTGTCTTATCTTTAAGCTTCTTGACTGAAAATTACTTAGTAAAAGCTGCTAAGAGACAGTTGATTATAAATGCTGTTGGTTTAATTCAACCTATATGTTTTGTAAATGAGTTGACTTTAAAACTGAAATCCAAAGATATGTTACTTTGGAGAAGAGGTTTTCTTTTTATTTTCACAGAAAATGAGAGGCTGTGGATTTATTCCCAGATAAAGAACATACAGTTTGATAGAGGAAGAACCTCTGAAAGATCTCCAATGGAAATGGATGAACCAGATGATTCAACATTTCAGAGCACCTCTGTTGATGTTTCTGGAGCTCTGTATTCAGAACAATTTCTGAGCTACAATGGCGGGAGGCTGGCATAGATGACCCAGCCTTACAGACTACTCCACTAAAGACTTGAGCATAATCCTACATTTTTCTTTGGATTCCTATGGGATTGCCAACGCCTCCATTTAGCAGGAAGTAGCCTAGAGAACGAGGCCCACATTCCCAAAACATGGATTATGGATGTTTGTGTTTATTTACAGTGTTGTTTATAAGTTGTTATAGATAAGGGGGGGAAAGAATATTAGACTTGGAGTTCTTTTTGTTTTAAAAAGAGAAAAGGGGATGTGTGGGAGATTGTGTTGTTTCGTGGTAAATAATTGTCCCACCCACTGGTTTAATAAAAAGCGCTGATTGGCCAAAGGCAGGCAGGGTGGGGCTACCAGACTAATAAAAACTCTGAGAACAGGAAGCACAGAGCAGAATGCCAGAGAGAAGCCGGAAGAAGCAGAGGACAACCATGCTGCTCCGAGAAAAGGTACCGAGCTGCAAGGCTGAACAGGCAAAGAGTAATGGGTTAGATTGAGGGTAAAGAGATAGAAAGTTATATACCTGAGCCTTAGACCAATCACCCAAAAACTATTGTAAACATCTGTGTGTCTCTGTGTGCCTGGGGGTCTGCAGGCCATAAACCTTGAGGCAAGGCCCGAAAGTTAGGGCCAGAAGCCTCTTACTACAAGTTCTAGCTTGTGTCAAGTAGATAAAAACAATAATTATGAGAAAAACCTGACCAGGACATTTCTCATCATCATCCTTAAGTTGTACAGTAGCAACAGCTATGTGCTTAGCATTTACACTGCCAAGTCTCACAAGTCATTTGGAGATGATTTAAAGTTCACAAGTGGATGTGTGCAGGTTCTATGTAAGTGCTGTGTTATTCCATAAAGAATGTGAGCCACTTGATGATCTTGGCATTCTGGAGCACTCTGGAAGCAAGCCCTTGAGGATACCGAGAGCACATTTTGTATTTTAGGAAGCAATACCGAGAGCACACTTTAGGAAGCACAACCATGATGTCTACTGAGAAAAGTAGAGTGTCTAGCCCCAATGGGATCTCTCTGGCTGAAAGCAGAATGTGTCAAAAAGAAGAACTCAGAGATTTTGTGGCCTGCTTTTAAGGGGAGAGTGTCCTTTTACAAAAAGAATGTGGGTGCCTTATAAACTGAATTCCCAAATCACAGTAATCTCTGGACAGATAAAAAAAACTTCAGAGATTTGTCTGGAAGTGAAACCCCAAAGGCCTGGAATTTTTCTTGCATGATTGGTGGTTTACACAGTACTACACCCAGAGAGCAGCTGGGGGCTTGTGGTCATAAATACAGGTTGGGGGCCATTGACAAATGGTTTCCCACCTTGGGACCAGGGTCTACCACTCGGGAGTCACAGTCATGTGGACCTGCTTGAGCCTCAGGGCTTGGCAGAGGTGAACAGACTTCTAGAAGCCTTCTGGGAAAGGAAACACTCAGGTTTCACTGGAGGAGGGTGTGTGGAGGGGGCTGGGCAGGAACAGAGAGAAGAATGGTCCTTTTCAGGGCAGACACAAGCAGACTGGCCCTGAGTCAGCTTGCTTCCAAAAAGCCCGAGTGGCCCAATAACATTTAAAACTGTGCACACATTCAAAGCTACACTTTAATGTCACACACGAACATACAACCAATGTAATGACACTTTCATCTCCCACTTGGGAGTACCTACCACCTCTAGAAACTTGTCATGTGACTGAACAGTTAAATGCATGAGCAAGAGTGTGTGTATTTGCCCCACGGTAGCATGAATGTATACATGTTATGCTATTGTGAGCTTCTGTCCTGTCTTTAGAGTTTCCCATGGTTGCAATTGGTCTGAGGTGCTGTAAACAGAAGTCAAGTGTAGGGTGGGTCTGAACAGGGTGACAGGCTCGCATCCCCTTTTTTATCCTGTTGGTAAATGAAGACCAATGTTACTTAGAAGCCATGTTCCAGTGTGAGCCCAGCCATGTACAAAACTATTCTTTTCCAGCCTACCTATCCCTCCCTCCCTCTCTCCCTCCCTCCCTCCTTTCTCTTTCATTGCTGACCACACCCAGGTTTTCAGGCATACCAGGCAAGTGCTGACCACTGTGCTATACTTTGCACTTGCAGGGTCTCTGTATTCCTGCTGAGAAGGCTGGCTTTTAGAGGCCAAGGACAGGCTTGCTGCCATCCTGGTGGCAGTTAACTCTTCCCACTCTGAGCTTATCTGGAAGTGGATTCCACATGACACCCCAGAGAGGAAAGGCCATGAAAAAGAGATATCTACCTCCCACAGGGCTGCTCCTAGGGGACCCAGCTGGCCTTGGGTCAACAGGAAAGCTCCATAAATCTACCATTTCAACCTAAGCCCCGAGGACTCCATTCACCTCATAAAACTGTTGCCTAACTAATGGCAGTGCTGATCCAGGCAGGCTGGCAGCGTGGGAGGGGCCCGCTGGGTCACTCTGTCTATCTGAAGAGAAGATGGTAGGTCTGGGAGCCAGAGGCTCACTCTGAGGGATCTGTAGGCAGTGCAGGCTTTATAAGTTGCATCCCACTTTATAAGTTGCAGGAACCAGGCTGGCCAGGCTGACATAGGCATGGCCTCCTTAAATACATTCCCAGGGAACCTACATGGATTGGACAGACAGGACATGACAAACCCTTTCTGTGTTTGGGAAGCTGGGGGAGCCCCTGACTCATGCTAGCATCTTTGTTTCATCCTTTCTTCCTTCCTTCCTTCCTTCCTTCCTTCCTTCCTTCCTTCCTTCCTTCCTTCCTTCCTTCCTTTCTTTTCTTTCTTTCTTTTTTTCTTTTTTTTTTTCTTTTTTGAGACAAGGTGTTTCTTACTGTGTAGCCCAGGCTGACTTGGAATTCACCATGTAGCCAGGCTTCCTGCATTAGCTATCCTCCCGTGCAAGCCCTGACTTCAGTCCTCTCTTTCAAGGCTGTAAGAGTTTTCAGGGATCCTAAGAATATTAAGCAGGCCTGGGATCCAGGTGTTTCCAGACTGTGGCACTTTCTCCAGCTTCTCACACAGGCCCTAAGGTCAGGGCCATTGTGAAGTTTAGGGAACTCTCTGACTCCTCTGCTGTATGTGACTTCTGAAGTTTGGGCACACCATTGCCTTGGCAATGGTGAATGATATACAAAGGGCAACAGGTAAAGCCCAAGCAGCCTACTGCCCACCCACGGCAGGATCCCCACCCATTTGGCCCTGAGATCACAGTCCTGGCCGGACCAGCAGGCATTGTACAAGCCAGGCCGCCGATGCCCTAGGTCTTGGGCAGCATATAATACAGAAGGGCTGTGGGCATGGATATTCACCACACCTTTGCCAATGTGTTTCTCTGAAACTGGGACAGGTAAAAATTAGCCATCTTTGGTTCTCTCATGGTAAAATTATATAATGCATGCTATAAAAATTTTCATCTTTAGTATTTTCAGAAAAATGGCATTCAAAAACCCATGCCATAGTGTCTCCATCACCATCACCCATCCCCAAAATAATTTTTGTCGGAACTGAAATGATTCTCTGTGCCTTCTGCCCAGTCCCTGCTGCCCAACCCTGTGCTTTTTCTGTTTGAGTTGGGTGGCTTCTGTGCAATGGTCTGAAGGTCTGTACTGGCTGCTTTCATCTGTGGACTTGACACAAGCTAGAGTTTTCAGAGGAAGGAGCCTCAGTTGAGGAAATGCCTCTGTGAGATCCAGCTGTGAGGCATATTGTCAGTTTGTGATCAGTGGGGGAGGGGCCAGCCCACCGTGGGTGGTGCCATCCTGGGTTCTGTAAGAAAGTGGGCTGAGCAAGCCAGTAAGCAGCATGGCCTCTGCATCAGCTCCTGCCTCCAGGATCCTGCCCTGTTTTGAGTTTCTGTCCTGACTTCCTTCAGTGGTGAAGAGCAATGTGGACATGTAAGCCTAATAAACCCTTTGCTCTCTAACTTGCTTTTCGGTCATGGTGTTTCGTTGCCGCAACAGAAAAGAAACTAACGTAGAAGTTAAACCCCAACAAGCGCCCTTTATAAAGAGACCCACTGTCCTCCAGCTATGTGAAACTACAGTGAAAAGATGACCATCTTTGGACCACAAAGAGGACCCTCACTTCTGTCAGTGGCTTAGCCTTGGACTTTCAGCCTCTAGAAGACACAAGCGGTGTCTTCATGAGACAAACTTTTACTGTTTACAAGCCATCCGGCTGTGGTATTGTGTTAATGAGGCTCTGACCACAGTGACAACCAATTGGCTGTGTAACCAGTCTTAGTTACAAAAGTGGATCCTTTTGTAACTGGCTCATTCACTGACTGACATTCTTGAGGCCCCTCCCATAGCACGGCCACCTTGAGGTTTAGACGGCCTGTCCTGAAGACCATTCCCACCACCACCACCACAGTACAGTCCATCTGGTGGCTAGCTGGCTGCTGCTGTTCCTGATGCAGCTGCAATGACCTTTGGAACCAAGTTTTGGAGGGTCTGCCCTTTATTCTTGGCTTTGGAGCTGGCTCATAACTAGTAACAGTTCTCTGTCTCTCTGTCTCTCTGTCTCCATAGCCTCTTCCAAGATGTAGAATGCCAGTGTGGTAGTGTGATGTTACACATATCTCCTGCTTTTTTTTTTTTTTTTATAAGCCAACATTAAACATTAGGTACTTTATTTTTACATTTATTTATTTACTTACTGTGTGTGTTAAAGGAACTGATGGTTCTCACATATATTAGCAAAACCAGTGTTCTACTGCTTAGATGTATCCCTAGCCCTTTATTTATTTACTTTTAAAGAAAGGACCTTGCTAAGTTGATCAGGCTGACGTTGAACTCTCCCCGTAGCTGAGGCAGGCTTTGAACTCATGATTTTCTTCTGTCTGCCCACAGGGTAACTAGGATTACAGGCCTGCAATGTCAGACCTGGTTACTTTTCCTCCTCTAAGTGGGTTGTCTCAGGTACTGTGTCACAGTAAAAAGGAAAGCTGACACAGGGCTATGTGATTCATGCTCCAGAGTAGCGCTGCCAATTGCAGGGAAGCTGGGGTCTTAGAAGCTACAAAGACAGGATGCTGTTTGGTGCCCACACCCCAAATATGCCCTTCAGAGGTCACATACACCAAGCTCATCTGTCTTCCATGTGAGTCCTGCCCAGTTTTTTAGAATTTCTGGGAAATGACTCCCCAGGTCTATTTTTAAGATCTCTTTCTCTCCCCCACCTCGCATTCTCTCTCTCTCTCTCTCTCTCTCTCTCTCTCTCTCTCTCTCTCTCTCTCTCTCTCTCTCTCTCTCTCTCTCTCTAATTTTAAGACAGGGTCTCACTGAGTAGCTCTGGCTGTCCTGGAACTCTCTCTGTAGACAAGGCTGGCTTTGAACTCACAGAGATTGCCTGCCTCTACCTCTTAAGTGCTGGGATTAAAGGTGTGCACCATGACACCTGACTTTTTTTTAAATTTTTTAAATTAGATATATTTATCTTGTGTGTATGAGTTTGTAGGTGTGCCAGGTATTGGATTCCCTGAAACTAGAGTTGCAGATGGTTGTAAGCCACCATTTGAACTGAACTCAGATGCTCTGTAAGAGTAACATGTGCTCTAAATTGCTGAGTTATCTCTCCAGCCCCTAAGATATCCCTCATGGGATCCACATGGGAATTTAGAGTGTAGTTTTCCACAATCACCAAATGGGAAAATTTAAGAAGGTTCTGGGACTGGGCCGAGACAACAAAGTCTTCAATTCCCAGGTCTATTCCTGGAAAATGGCTTCTGTCTTCAGGTTAGGACCATGTACCAGAGGTGAGCCAGAAAGCAGATGGCACACACAAAAACCACATCAGTACTGGACAGACAGTCTGTTCTGGGTGAACACTGTGGCTGAGGTAGCTTTGATCCTCAGATGTTCCTGGGGCTGCTGATCATGGTCCAGTTTAAATGGCCTTGCTAGATGTTTGAGCCTTCATTACAGGGCATGTTTCTGGTTCCAGGTCACTATATAATCTAATGTCCAAACTAGGGCATCTTTCAACATGACAGGAGGTTATCAGTGAATCCTGGAGCAGCAGGAAAAAATGATACAGCCTTGAGCAAATTGGGATGGATGGGCTCGGATCCTTAACCAATACACTGGCTTAAATACATGGGTGTCTCTAAGGACTCCTCTGACAAGCTTCTTTCCTCCCACATGTGCCGCTGTGATTTCATATGTTTGTTTTGACTCAAGTTGCAATTCTATTGATTAATAAAAGGAATATACAAAGCCTTCATTTTTCATGCAAGTTTCAAGAAATCAAATGTTCACAGCAACCTTGGAAGTCATGGGTCATAGGCAGAGATGCTCCCAGCCTGGGGCTTTGAAGCACTGCCAGGGATAGAATCACCTGCTAAGCTTCACATTTACCTTCCTCTTGGGTTCTTGTAGAGGGATCAACTTTGTGGAACGGCGCAAAAAATGAAGCACAAGGCATCAAAGACAATTTTAATAGATCTGCGCTACACAAGGGCTATGGCTTTTAGACTTTGAGTCTGCAAACATCTTTCTTAGAATTTTAGCAGAGCGTTTTGTATTGTCTGAAAACCAAGACTCAAAAATGATTCCTAAAACTAGACGTGATGAAAGAGGTAAGTTATGCCTTATCATTTGCCTGTGCCAACAATTTTTGTTTGTTTTGCTTTTTTTGAGACAGGACTTCTCTGTGTAACAGCCCTGGCTGTCCTGGAACTTGCTTTGTAGACCAGGCCTCAAACTCACAGAGATCTGCCTGCCTCTGCCTCCTGAGTGCTGCTGAGATTAAAGGTGGATGCTGTCACTGCCAGGTTTATTATTATTATTTTTAAAATGGGGTGTGTGCATTGTGTGTGTGTGTGTATACATGCATGCATGTGAGAGAGTATGCACATGCATGTGCATGCTTACAAATGTGCCAAATGAGTGCAGGTGCTTGTGAGGCCAGAAGAGGGCATCAGTCCTCTGGAGCTGGAGTTACAGACTGTCATTAGCCACCTGACATGGGGACTGGAAACTGAACTACGTTCTCTGCAAGAGTAACAGTGCCTCTTTGCTGCTTTGGCTCTTGTTATTCTTGAGGAAGTGTCTTCGTGTCGAATTCTCCCTCCACGATGCTCATGTGCATGCTGCTTGCTCGTGTTCACCTGAAATCCTATTGGACATGCTAGCACCGGGTAAAGCAGAGGCCTCAGCTAGCCTCATTTTACTTTGAGAGTATTATCTTGCAACGTTAACTTTCTGGGAACACAGGCTCTCTGTGTGCATGCTGGAGACTGTCAGCTTGCAGTTAAAGCTCAATAAATCCTGTGGCCTTAAGTTGTTCCCTAAGGGATTGCCGCCCACCTCATAAAACTATTACTTAATTAAGTTCGACACAGTACAATTGGCAGCCTTTGCTTCTGGCCAGAGCTCCAGACCTGAGTGTGACCATGTGCTCTGGATGGTGGGCCCCTTATTCAGAGGCAGAGGGGAGTTTCTTGGCCAGGCTGAAGAACTCTGCTCTGGGGTCATGGAAAAACTGCACGGTCATTAGAGGGACCTTCCTGTGCTGTCCAGTCAAAACTCAGGGCCCAGAGGCCTCTGGGGAGATTGTTTTTGACCAGTTGTGGTTTAAGCGTATGATAGAATTAAAATTAAATAACAAAGAAAACTTGTTTTTGTAGGGAAAATGACAGTTCAGTAGTCGGTTAGAAATACTATTTAAAATTAGATTGAATAACCTTTATCCCACCTGAGGCAGACCAGAATGGTTTTGATTTGGAATTTTTTAAAAAAGGAATAATTTGCATGTACACAGTACAATATGTTGGCAACAAGAACCAAGTTTAAGCACAAAATTTATTTATGTTTTATATACACCTTGCAGACACAGCCTGCAGGTAAGTTAATACAATATTTTAAATGATTTTGTGCATGAAGCAAAGTTTTATGATATGGAATTTTCCACTTGGGCTATCATTTCAGCACTCAAAAAGCTCGGGATTTTGACGCATTTCAAGGTTTGAGTTTGGAAACTAAAAAATGTTCTCTCAACCTGTATGCTATTTGCTTCCATGGAGTTTGAGCAAACTCTGCCATTCAGATCCCAGTCTGTTCAGACGCCAGCCACAGCTTCTGATTTCCATAGAGGTGGCAATAATTGACAATGAGGGCCGGTGGCTTCAGATGCCAACGTTCAAACCTCAACCAGAGGAAGGTGCT
Organism: Phyllotis vaccarum; assembly: GCA_033318265.1. Lineage (NCBI taxonomy): Eukaryota > Metazoa > Chordata > Mammalia > Rodentia > Cricetidae > Phyllotis > Phyllotis vaccarum. The sequence goes on along the minus strand of JARWLC010000011.1, from coordinate 36,420,186 downwards.
ATGTGCTTGATAAAAATAAAATTGGAGAAAAAAAAAACAGAAAATAGACTATGTGATGACTGGAGGGGCTGGGAGTTGAGTCAGGTGATGGAAAAAAGTAAATTACAGTCAAAATGACCCTCTCAGATCATGCAATAGACAGTTATTTTCTGACAGCTGATCCTAAAGCCTGTTAGTGGTGGGGCACACCTTTAATCCTCACACTCAGGAGGCAGAGGCAGGCAGATCTCAGTGAGTTAGAAGCCACCCTTGTCTACTGAGTGAGTTCCAGGACAGCCAGAACTGTTACACAGAGGAATCCTGTATTGAGAAACCAGATGCTTCTGCTTGTACTCTACAGAAGTTTCTTCATATCCATGAGGATAATTCAAGACCTTCTAAATAAGCACTCATCTTACCGGAAGGCAAAGAATGTACAGTAGGAAGACAGGAGCTTTGGGCGCAGATATGACAGACTATAGTCTTGTGCCTGCTAAACCTGCTGATCATGTGATGTAAAAATAATTTCCTCTGTAATCCTCAGTTCCTCAACTACAAAAAGGTCTGCGACTCCCTGCCTTGGCAGTGCTGACATTAACTAGCACACACAGAGCCTTCCCTTCATTTGGGTGATGCCCATGGCCGCAAGATGTTTTTGCCAATGATGTGAAAGTTTTATATCTTACTTTAATTTTTATTTTTAAAGCTCTTTGATTTCTCTTTAGCTTTATTTTATGTGCATAGAAATTGTGCCTGCATGTAAATCTGTGTACCACTTCCCTGCCTGGTGCCTGTCTTCTGGGATGACCACATCTGTTTTCCACAGCTCTCAAAGATTCTACTGAATAAAAACTAGAGGCAGAATGGGTGGGAGGGGGTGGGATAAAGGCTAAATAATGTATCTAAAATGACTCTTGGATTGGGGGGGAGAGAGATCTAGTTTCTGTGGTATGGGAGGGTGAGGACAGACAGGACACATCAATGTGCTGCGTATTTCTAAGAAATAAACAGTGGGAATATGAAAGCTATCAATGGAGAAGCATGATAAGTGGAGTGGATGTGCTGAGGGCCTGGATCCCATGCTCACACTCTGCACTTCATCCACAAGTAAAATGACTATGAGTTGCTTGGGGAATTCTGCACTAATATCTCCAAGGCCACATAGCAAAGGGAGACCAGTTACTCAAGGAAATCTATGACAATTGGGAAGAGTGAGATTTTGGCACTGCAGCCATGGCAGGCTCTAACTCTCTCTCTCTGTCTTTGAGATGGTAGAATGGCTGTCACCTAACAGACCACAGGAGAACAGGACAAGAATACAAAGGCCCAAATGTCCTTTTCTCATTTGTCAGTAGGGTAGAGCTCCCAATAGAGAGGAAAAGCTAGGGGATCAGATGACACCAACACTTTCCGTACCTGTGGGGCATCACTCCAGGATATGAGATCAGCCACAGAGAGCCCATCAGTATGGTGATATATAAGCCAGGCAGTGCTGGTATACACCATTAGCTCCAGCACTTGAGAGGCAGAGGCAGGAGGATCTCTGTGAGTTTGAGGCCAGCCTGGTCTACAAAGTAAGCTCCAGGACAGCCAGGACTGTTACACAGAAAACTCTGTCTTGGAAAAAAGAAAACAAAGCAAGCTGGAGAGATGACTCTGTCCTCTGATATTCCAGACTAATTTTACTAAATATACAATATATTACCACATATCAGAGGACCCAGGAAGGGTCAAGGGCTTATGCACAACCTCTGACCAAATGCAAGCTAAGCAAGTTTACTCTGACCTCAAGTAAACCAAGGGCAACTCAAGGAACTCAGGTGTGGAAAGTCGCTCTTAGCTGTCTGGGAACACCTTTTTATGAAGGACAATCTGGGAGCTGCCAATCCTACTGGAAGACAGGAGGTGACCACAAACTCGCACACCATGGGGGAAGGTTCTAGGCTACACTCAGCGGCCCTGTGTGAAATGGAGAAAATGGAACTGGCTGAGAGAATAAGCTGTTTGGGGCTGGTGGGAGGCCTGCAGTCCTAGCTACTCGGTGGACAACTTATTGGATAAAAGGTAAAAAATGGAGCTGGGAATATAGATTAGCGTCTGTGAGGTTCTAGATTCAGTTCCCAGTGCTGAGAAGGACTGGATGGAAGGGAGGGAAAGAGCAGGAAAGATCAGGCTTGGCTTGGCTTACTCAGCCCCTTTGGTCTCCTTTAGCCCATTTTTATCATGCTATGCATGTTCTGCTATATGGAATCCATTTATTCCACAAAGGAATCGGTGAGTTACTGTCTGGACACCACACACTATTCTAGGCTCTAGGGATACATTGTTGAACAAGTTAAAACAGCATCTCTGCTCTTGGTTTTCATATTCTGGTTAAGAGAAGCAGATATTAAACAAGAGAAATAAGTGAAATCGATGTCTATTACATGCTGATGCACGGTTGCAAGTAAAATGAAGGTGTTGGAAATGGGAGTCATGAGTGTGTCTTTGAGTTCAGCTCCAAAAGGTGGGGAATGAGCAAGGTAATGTTCAAAGGCAGTGGGATCAGCACATGCAAAGAGTCCAAAGACGGAACATCCCTGGAAAGCCTGAGCAGAGGCAAGAAGACACAGTGACTGGGGAAGACTGAAGGAGAACAGCATAAGAGAGGAGGTCAGGGGGTATTAGCATCAAAGGTCAAAGGTCAGGGGTTATTAGCATCAAACCATAGGCTTATGGACGGTTGTAAGCTCTTACACTGTTGTAGTGTGGGTTGTGGGAAGCCAGTGTGAGTATGAGCAGTGCAGTGACATGATCTCATTAGCCATCTTATCAGAGCTCCTTTGGTGCCTATGTGGAGCTGAAAGGAACACAGATGAGCCTGGCAGACCAGCTGGAAGGCTTCTGCAATATCTCAGAAGAAAAGAGATAAAAGCCGACCCAGGATTGGAGCAGTATGTGGACCTCTTTGAAGGTGGATCACATGGGATTTGCATGGGAACTGGCTGTGAATCCAACAGCCAAAGCACAGGGCACTGTCCCCAAACACTGGAGATGTAGAGACCTGAGAGAAACTGCATATGAGCGCCAAGATCGTGTTTTAAAAAGAAAGCCAGTAAACACGTCTGGAGAAGGAGGTGTCACATGCTCTTGGCCACTCTGATGCCTCTGACTGGCCTGTGAAAGTCCTGGACAACTTTTGAGTCCATTTTCTTTTTTGCTGTCTGAGTGAGAACAAACTGGTTAGGAAAACAGGGAATGTTCTAGTCTGTGCTTAGCCTTCTTCCTGTACTTGATCTTGGGTAGGGAACTAAGGAGACATCTCACCATTTTTCTGTGTGGACAAAGGACTTTCCTTGACTGTTCTCTTCTCTCTGATGAAGGCTGTCACCAGACAAAGGACTTCCTCAGCCAGTGCAGGTGTTGGGGCAGTCAACCAGCATGAGCCAATGTTGCCCCCTGCTGTCCTAGCTCTGACTGGGTTCTTGTAGTTCTTAGGGTTTCAACTCTGATCCCCAGAAGCCACATAATGTTAGTACTTTCTGATTCATCAAGGCTGTTGTCCAGGAAGGAGATACGTTCTATTTTAAAATTTCTAGCTGTCTAGCTTAGCTGATACTTTTCACATGTGATGAATAGTTTTAATTTTGTGGACTATCTTCCAATAGTCAGCGGAACTAAATTTCTTTCAGGTACTCATGCATGAAATACTGACCCTCACGGTGTCCTCAACATGCTTAAGCTGAGTTCTCACTGCATTTCATGATGTTTCCTTCAATATTTGCCTGTGGGTGGAGGGGTGTTGCAATGGTCTTGGTGAGGAGTCTCTCATAAGCCTCAGTTAAAAAATTAATTGCATGTTTTTGGTGGCTGGATGGGATTGGACCACCTGTGCCCTGAAAATCGTGAGGCACTGACACTAAGAAGAAAGTGAGAATTTGGTGGTGGAAGGCCTCTTGAAGAAGACTACTCATCCTGGTTACAGCCAGTTGAGATCTTCCTTGGATGCCATCCTTAGCTCTAGCTGGGACATACTGTTTCATCAATGCCACATCCTTCAGCTGAGGGACTGAAAGGGATTGATGGGAAAGGCACGGTTCCCAGCAGCAGAGCCTCTACACATCCACAGTCCCGAAACATCTGGCCTTTCTCTTCACTGTGTTATGGTTGGAACTGTTCTTCCTTGGTGGTTTCTTCGGGCAAATTGTTCTTTAGGTGGGTGGGTCACTGCTGGTTTAGTGATGTCATTCTTGTCTGATCAAGGCTATTGTGGGTAATGTGTTTTCCTGTGGAATTCATTTTCTTGTATCTGAGATTTGAAGTAGATTCTATACTGTTGAGATGCATTTATATTGTGAAGTTTGGAAAGGGGCCTCATTACTGCTTTGAGCACCCCAGGTTTATCTGACATAGATGTTTCTGGAATTGCCAGAGCCCTAACTGTAGTCTAGGTGTCCCGTGATTACAAAGCAGGTCTTGGGCTGGGAAAAATACCTTCAGAATCTTGCCAGAGAAGCTTTGCAGAGCCAAATAGCAGGACTTTTTATAAATAGTGTTTGCTGATTTTGGCAAACTCTTTCCCTTCTAACACTTAGTACATGTACAAATAATAGAATGAGCTGGGACAGGAGAGCAAGTGTTTCCTGGTGATACAGTGAGACTTCATTGTTTTTGCTATGACAAGAGGCAACCCAGAGTGTGGCTCACCATGTGTTGTTTTAATACCATGTTTTCCCTGCATGACTCAGTGGTGCAGAGATAGGTGTTGTGTGGCTGTGGTGATGTAGTCACATTATCATTGAGAACTGAGACAGTATGCATGTATGTATGTGTGTATATACATATATGTGCATACGCATGTGTGTGTGTGTGTGTGTGAGAGAGAGAGAGAGAGAGAGAGAGAGAGAGAGAGAGAGAGAGAGAGAGATCATTCAGACTTTTTGTGATTGTTAAAAAAGGAAATGATGAAGTGGAGAAAAGAGATTGGCAAATAACACACAAAGCATTTTATTGCAACGATCCAGAGTAAATTTTAATCAAAATAAAAAGACACAGAATCTTGTTTTTTAAGAGCTAGTGAAACTGTCTCACTTATGAATAGAACAGCAACACCATAGGCCCAAATGACGTAGGTGGCTTATGCAAAGGTGAAAAAAATGGGGAAGAAGACAAAGCCAACAGAACCGTCAAAATACTGTGAAACTTTTCAGTGATGCCACAGATGTGAAGCTGTCCTTGCCTATGTTAGTCACAGAGTCCCCCCAAAGGAATCTGCAGGAAATATTTATGAGAAATACAGATTCTGGGACCTGCTCTGAGGAGTTAGAGTCTTTGTTAATTTCCTTTGAAAAGTGTTTTTATTCATTTCTTTGTTTGGATGCATAAACTAATGTTTCAGATTTGATATGTGTAAGTGTCTTTCCTGATTGTATGTCTGTGCACCACAAACATGCAATACACAAAGGGCATTGACTCCCCTAGAACTAGGGTAACAGATTGTTGTGGGCCACCATGTGAGTTCTGGGAACCAAACCCTGGGTCTCTGCAAGGACACCAAATTATCTCTAGCCTGCATTTTCCATTTATGAAGCAATTTTAGACTCCTATAAAAGTTACCAAATCAAAAGAGAATATCCTTTTGTACCTGTTAACCAACTTAATGCTGACACCCAATCATCAGAATCACAAGAGTTAAAAGCAGGAAGTTAATATTAATAAAAAAAAAAGGCTTGTGTTGCTTGCTATTATCATAGTTTCTTGTCTTTTCAGCTTGGGCTTCCTTCATTTAAAAGAACACAAATTTTTACCAGATGAAGACCCTGAAGGTTGGGGTTTTACCTTCTTGACATATTTCTTACTGTCCCATGGCATCACAGCGGGTTTCTCTGCGCTGATGCTTATCTCTCACGGTCAGGTCACAGCTGCTTGCCCAGCACCAGCTTGAATATTTTCCTTTCTGGAAATATTCTCTGGCAAATGAACTAGTCCACCGTTTTTTCATTCAACGTCTCTCATGTTCTCAGGACACAGGCAAAATAAATCCGGATTCTTGACCAAAATACAACACAAAGAGCCTCCAGTCTCGTTCCTGGTAAAGTTGCCCTTTAAACCCTCATGTGTCTCCACTGTCCACACTTTCTGAGCATTCATGTACTATTTAAGATTAGCGAAAGTAGACTCTGTGAATGATGAGACCTCACTTTCTTCTCAAAAGCCTCTTGTCCTGACTTCTTGTCTCTGTAAAAGAGGTGGAAATAGCAGTTAAGTTAAAATACATACTGGAGAACAGCTAGACGGTGACCCATTTTCAACAGAGGTTCATAGTGTCTACACCATGATTTACAAATGGCCATGGTGGTCAGGGGCATGTGGGAGCTAAGCCATGGAGAGAAACTTAATCAGGAAATCCAGCTGACTTCCCCAGCTACCTTAGTCAATTTCAGTTGGATTTTGTAAGCTCTGGTTCAGATGACATCACTTTTGTTAGCAGTAGAGTTGGCTAGATATTATAAACTGATTTAATGATGTTTCACTCTCCACCTGCTGCTTCTGATTGCTACTTGCTATTTATTGTTTTTCCCTGCTTGCTATGATGTTAATAAGCACACTCGTTCAAGTACAAGTGTTACTATTTAGATCATCCTTTGGACCATACAAACCGCACTAAGCAAATAGATTGTCATCCCCCATTCAGAACCTGACAAAAAGCAAGCATTGTGTATTTGTAAAATTGTCGAGCTTTTCAGTGTAAAAGTCAAGTGATTGTTCTTAAATCAATGAGATGAAATCATGGTTTCTTGGGGGGGAAAATGGTTATCTGGCAGTGTAAACATGGACTTGAAGTTGTCAGCTAGGTTTTCAGAAGTGCTAACTCTCCCACAGTCCAAGGAGACATTTATAGAACCATAAATTCACATCCTTTAATACTGTTTAAAAAGTCTCTTGGTGACTTTAGTACACCATAAATGTCTACACTAAACAGCTTCAGTATTTCTGAAATTTAAAAAAAAAAAAAAAAAAACCAGCAAATGTGTTTGGGATCAAGTTGAAAATTAAGTTGTAGGACCTTGAAAAGTATAAATTCTGGCAATATCAGCTTCATTTTAGTTGATTAAGTATTTTTCTTGTGTTTGGTATGTTTTGAGCACCAATATACTTATTTTTCTTGTGATTTCGTCTCGCTGTATATATTCTAAAATATTAAAAACTGAGACTGACGAGATGGCTTACTTGGTAAAGTACTTCCATGTAAAGACCTGAGTTTAGAGCCCTTGAACCTGTGGAGAACTGAGTGAGGAGACACTCACTTGCAGGGAGGCAGAGACAGGAGGATTCCAGGAGCTTAGTTTGCCAACCAACGAGTTAATCATTGAGCTCCAGGGCTAGTAAGAGACTCCATCTCAAAATATAAGGTGGAAAGTCATACAGGAAGACCTCTGCACACACACTCACATGCCATGCACACACACATGCATGCCACACATACACACATGCACACAAATTAAAAACAAAAACTGTGAAAAGTCATTATCACAATAACCTTTTAAATTGCAACCATGGTAGAATGTTATGGAGACTCTGATTTTAAAGATGCACAACATTTACATTTTTTATCTTACTACAAGTCCTTACTCTGTATTTCACTTAAAGTAATGGATTCTTAGAAACACTATTTATCTCATCTCAATTCTCCATTAAATTCTCCCTAGTAACTGTTCAGCCTGTACCTCCTTTACCCAACACTTGTCTGAGGAGATGCAGATCTGGCAGCTAGCAGTTGGAATGATTAGAAAGCCTTTTCTGTCTCCTGACTCACTCTGAGTGCCCGACCTAACAGGCTAAGACCAAGTCCATTTTCATAAGGCAGCTTATCATGTCAATCTGCTCTGTGCAGTTATAACTAACATAGCACGATTTCACATCTGCTGCTGGCTTGCCATCCCTCCTCTGTATTGGAATGAGCCTTGTGGAGTTTTATGGGGGAAAGTGCTGTTTATACAACATATCAGCCAGAGCCCAGTCAAGCGACAGAAGCTGCTGGCCACTCTGAACTGGGAAGGCTCACCATGAAGAGTTATTAACTGTGATAGGTGTGGGGCTTCTCTGTTTGCTCAGGCAGGCTGTGAAGGGTGAGTTTGGAGCTGATGACAAACTGACATCATGTGCAGAACATGTTCAGGTGATTTGGAGTCATTTCAGGATGGCATACTTGAGCTTGTCCTGGGTCTCTGCTTCATTCTGAGGCTGAGTTCTTGGCCAGCAGAGGGGCCTGTGGGAGAGCAAGATGCTCATATCAAGACAATGAAATGACTCAAAGGCCTTAGGTGGTAGATGTCAGGGAAGAGTTTGAACCCACATCCTTCCCTTTGGTAACCCTGCCTGCTTCATACCCAGCTCTATGACCTTTCAGAAGCTGGATACAGGATCTTCATAAACTGAGCCAAGGCATTGTATTACTAGGACCAGGTAATCGTGAAGCCCAAGTGAGAGAGCACACATGAAGGTGATGTGCAGATGTGAGCACTAACTTGGTTATTTAGTACTAACTACATAGTGACCCTTTGTGTCCACAGAAAATTCATTCCAAGACCAGCCTTCCCCACTGACACCAAATCTAGGGATGTTCAAGTCCATTTTATCCAATGGAAAAGTATTCTTGTAGCTCCTACTTCAGACTGTCTTCAGATGCCCACGTAAGATAGTGTAAATGTCAAGCAGACGGTCATTATGCTGTAGTTTAGGGGAAGGTGTAGGTAGTCTACCCACCCAGTGCCGATGCACTTTTTCTTCCTCAAATACCATTTCCTTAATCTTTTAGATTTATGGACACAATAATGGATTTCAACACAGCATCTCTACCTTCAGTGTCACTTCGCTGTCACCCATTCCTGTCTCCATCTGCCCTCCCCCCCTCTAGCGAGTTCCCTTGTCAGCCTTCCTGCTTTCTCACTGTGCTCTGTTCTTTCTCTGCCTTCAAGAGGTTTTCTTCTCTTCTCACAACCCTCTTCCCAGTTCTGTAGCCTACAGACATCGACATGTAAAAACAGACACAAACACATAATTTTATTATTCTTTATTTTTTTAAACCATGAGAAAATTTCCATTGTGACAAGTGAAAAGTTCTCTTAACAAAAAGCATGTCTCAGTGTACATGTAGTTACAAAAATACAGAATAAATATTAAGATGTAAAAGATCCAATGGGGGAAAAACTCATGTAAAAGCATGTATTTTTTCAAAACTGTGTTAGTTGGACAATTGAGAAGTTTCTTGGGTGAGGGGTGAGGCTATACTTACTGGAGGGTATTAGGATAATACCTTCGTATCTGTCTGCATTGCCTCCCTTTCCTAGTTAGACTCCCCTCCCCATTCCCCCTTCATGGCACCTCTGCTCAACCAACCCTTCTCTGCAGCTCCTTCTCACTCCCCACAGGGGTTCCCTCCCCTTTCTTTGCTGCTGTGGCTACTCAAGGTTATAGGTTCAAGTCTAAAGATTAGAAACTAGGATCCATTAATAACAGAACACACACAGTATTTGTTTTTCTGGGAAAACACATAACTTTAAACCTTGGTTCTTCATAGGAGAAAACACAAGAAATTTGTACTTCAGACAAAGCTCATTTCAATTCACCAATATTTCCAGTAGTATCCATTCCCTAACAAATGCCATGACTTTGTTTTTCTTTATGGTTACATAAAATGCCAATGTGTTTATGCACCACCATCTGCTGGTGGACATTTAAGTTGGCTCTATTTCCTGAATACTATGAATAGTACAGGAATAAACTTGGGGTGCAAGTGTCTCTGTGGCATGTTGACTTAGGGTTCTTTGGGTATATATCCCAGAGTGGGATAGCTCTGTCATATGGTAGTTCTGCTTTCAGTTTTTATGTTTTTGTTTTTAATCTATGGTTGGCTGAATCTGAGGCTCCAGAAAGCTGCCTGTGGAGTGAACAAGTGTAATTTTGGGGGTGGTTTTTGTTGATGGAAAGCTTCTTGATTCTAATGAAGATACTTCAGAGAAACCACATTATTAACTGAAGTAACTTTGAAAGTCAGGGCTGCCCACTGACTATTGTTTCAGCCTTTCCATCTTCGTAAAGAAATATCAGAACCCAAAAGACTCCCATCACCCTGGAGCGTGCTGACTCAGCTCTCTATGAGTTCCTTTTGTCACACAAACTTCAGGAGGAGCAAAGACGGACAGCCAAGCTTTATTTAACCTATCTAGACAAAGAAGATCCTTGACTACTGAGTAGAAAAAAGGCATAGTCCTTCCTGCTGCTGGTCACTCCAAAGAGGCAGAAAAAGGTGGAAACCACAGTAGACATTGAAGAACTAGGGCAGAGTCTGCATGTCACTTCTTTTTCAAAACTTGGTGGCATGGAGAAAGCATAGCAGAACCTCAAGTTCAGAGGCAACAGGGCGTCTGGGGAAGGCTGTTTATTGAAAATGACAATGCGGTATAGGGAAGACTGGGCAGGTAGCTGACAGTTGAAGCAGAGCTGAAAGAAAAAAAGAAGCCGGAGACTAGGTACCACAAATTCCTCAGCCTTCAAAAGCTGGAGGATGGAGAATTGGGAGTCAAGACCAGCATGGGTTACACAGTGAGATCTTGTCTCGAAAGGAAGAAAGAAAGAAAGAAAGAAAGAAAGAAAGAAAGAAAGAAAGAAAGAAAGAAAGAAAGAAAGAAAGAAAGAAAGAAAGAAGGGAGGGAGGGAGGGAGAGAGGGAGGGAGGGAGAGAGGGAGGGAAGGAAGGAAGGAAGGAGGGAAGGAAGACAGAAAGAGAAAAAGAAAGGAGGAGAAGGAGGAACAGAGGAGGAGAAGGAGGGAGGGAGGGGAAGAGGAGACGGAAGGAGGCTGGAGTCTGTGCATTCAGTTTGCTCTGGGCAAAGCTTTGGCTACAGAACTTGAGGCTCAACTGGACGACACCAGTCTGAGTCATGTTATGAAGTTATGATAATTGATGGTGCTTTTCTTGTCCTGTCCAAACCTGACACAGCCCTGCTTGCCAGGCTCAGCCTCATGCAAAGCTGCCTGAGACCAGAATACAGGCTCTGGAGAGGTAAATGTTAGTCAGCATGGTGGTATGTTGCCACTGCAGCCCAGCCCAGTGTCACAACCATGGCTGAAAACTAACGTTTGCAGAGTTGCTAAGTGAGGCTCCTTGGCGATACACTGAATATTCTGCTTGTCTATATATTTTTTTGAGACTCTCCAACAATCTGACTATAGAAGCCAAGCTCAAAGAGCAGCATTTATTAACCTATGGGTAGCAAACCCCTTGGGGTGTGTGTGTGCAAATGACCCTTTCACAGAGATCACATAAGAGCGTTGGAAAACACAGATATTTATATTATAATTCACAACAGTAGCAAAATTACAGTTATGAAATGGCAACAAAAATAATTTTATGGTTGAGGGTTACTACAACATGAGCTGTATTAAAAGGTTGCAGAATTAGGTTGAGAAGCACTGTCATAGTGAAGCACACACATGCATACATGCTTGTGTGTTCACATACACATATACACACACAGTCTATTGTGTTTGTGCCTTTGCTTCCATCTCCCACAATTACCATCCTTAGAAATGAATCAGACTCCAGATTCTTTGTCAGCTGCCATCTTACCTGTGATGACTTTTTTCCCCTCATGATTATGGGAAGTGAAGTAAACACTGGTTGTATCCTAAGAACGGACATGCACATAACTGAGTCTTATTCTTCTTGTATATTTCTTCACTCTGGTTTTTGCAATATTGAGAATTTTGGAAAGAACTTGCATTGTATTATATTATAGTTTAGCACATGGAACTGAATATTTGGAATTATGAAGTATGGACAGATCATTCTTTTTAAAAAGAAGTAGGAATTGAATTACAGAAGTCTAGACCCTGATCCTTTGAGTTTTAAAAAAGGTGACAAATAATGGTGGGGTCACTAGGTTAAGCCCTAATCTATATGATTGTTGTTTTATGAGAAAGAAGATACACAGAGGGACCTGTGAGGACAAAGAAACTATGGCAGGATCCAGGAGAAGATGCACGGGCAAGCCGAGGACAGCGACCTCAGAAGCCACCGGCCACGACTACACCTTGGCTTTTAACTGCAGCCATAGCGATGTATGGAAAGGAATCCATGCATTGTTTGAGCCACTCAGTTACATTTGGGGAATTGGGAAAGAAAAGATTTTTTTTTTGGTTACATGTCTCAATCATATCCTAATGCTGATGGAAATCAAGACAAGAACTCATTGGCAGAAGTTTGAATTGGAAACCACAGAGGAAGGTTGCTTACTGGCTCGTTCAACTTGCTTTCCCATACAACCAAGGACCACTGCACAGGGGTGGCACCATCTTCAGTGTCTGGACACTCCCGTATTAGCCATCAATAAAGTATATCGTGTAGTTCATTATTGTAGATAGTAGGATTTACAGCTAGGCTGGTGTTTAATTTGCTCTCCTGGCGGTGTGTAGAGCACCTTCTAGTACCAAGAATACTAGTCAGTAAAGGGTGGACTTATCCTCCTTTTCTATACCATCCAAAAACACAAGTTCAAGGTGTCACTGCCACTAGTGGGCTGGACACTCCCACATCAATAATTTGTCAAGAAAATGCACTATAGACTGGTCTATAGTCTGATGGAGGCACTTTCTCAGTTGAGACGCCTCTTCTCAAATAACTTGAACTTGTCTTAAATTGATGAACATCTGTCTATTCATGAGAGAAATCCTCACTCCATGTGTGACTGACTAAAGTTTCTTGGTGGCATTAGCTGGTCTAGATAGTTTAAGACTCATATGTCATTAGGGTTGTGTTTCTGTCCCTTCTCACAAGGAAACAGAAATATCTCTTTGCCTTAGACAGGGCACTAACTGACTGATGAAGTAATAAGTTTAGGGGCTACATAGAAAGAAGTTAAGTGAGGGGCTACAAGAGCATGGTTCTTAAAGACAGCCACATCATGGGACCAGCCCACCCAACATGATCGATGATTCACGAAAACTACAGGAGCAAAGACTCTCCAGCTCGAGGCAGTTTTCCATCTCCTGATTACTTTAGCACCCTAAACTATGTGCAGCTGATAGGCAGTGGGGGGCAGAATGGCAACCTGAATCTCAGGTGAGAATGTGGAGACCCTTCCCATTTCTCCTAAGGGAATATTAGAAGTCTCAGTAGTATTGCCACTGACCTTGCTGACATTGCAAATCTTTTATTTCATTGTTTCCTGACCAAGTTATTCTGTAGGCCACCACAGTAACTTTACTTCACAATGGCCGTTAAATATGTCACACCTGGGAGAGACAGCTTTCCTTAGAGTTCATATATGGTGTCTTGGGTTCTAAGAGTGAGTGTTCTAACAAAACACTCATGGCTGTAGTAGTAAGTTTCTGGCCTGGCCTTTCTGGCCTAGTTCTGACCCCGATGTCTCACAGAAATACATATGCTTCTATTAAGTTTATTCTGATTGACCTAGGGCCCAGACATATTGCTAGATAGCTCTTGCTTTTAAACTAACCCATGATTATTATCTTGTTCAGCTCGATACTTTTTCTCAGAGCAACATAGTTGTGTCCTCTGCATCTGCTGGCTTCTCTCTAGCATCTCTGCTTTGCTCTTCCTGTTCCCAGAGTTTTCTTAGTCTAGTAGTCCCGCCCATACTTCCTGTCTGCCTTCAGCCAATCAGTGTTTTTATTAAACCAGTAGGCGGGACAATTATTTACAATGTAACAAGATAATCCCACCACACGTGGCTATTTTTGACCTAACATTAGAAGGAGCCTATTTTTTCACCTTATCCATTGAGGGTGCTACTCTCATTATAAAGTAAGACAAAAATATTTGGCTACATTTTTCCAATTGCTCTGTTTGGCATTCTGGGAGGTCATGGGAGGTGTGTCCATGCTGGTTGTGTACATGGTGTTTACACTTTACCTTAACCATCTAATCAATGAATGGGCACAAACAGACTGAGCAGGAAATTCTCAAGAGGTAAAGAATAAAGATTCAATAAATACTTTAAAAACTGTTCTACATCCTTAATTATCAGGAAAAGGCAGTTTAAAACTGCTTAGAGATTTTATCTCAACCCTAGCTGTAATAGCCCTTATCGAAAAAACAAATAATAAATTCTGGTAAGAATGCATGGAAAGAGGATCGTTTCACTAAATTTTATGGTTGGGTTACATAAGGCCATTTTCATTCCAGTATATAATTTGAGCATAACACCCCCACTAACCAGTCCCTTCTCCTTCTTGATTCCCCCTTCCCTTTGTTCATCACATACTTTCTCTTCTACTCTCTCATCTGTGCATATATGTCATGGTGAGCTCCAGTTATCAACTTGACACACCCAAGAAGAGGAAAACTTGATTGAAGAGTTGCTCCTATCAAACTGGCCTATGGACTTGTCTGTCTTAATTGCTCATTGATTTTAGAGTACCTGGTCCGCTGTGTGTGGTACCTTCCCTGGTTAGGTGGTCCTTACTATGGGCCATGGTGGAAAAGCCAATAGGGAGCACCTTCCACGGCCTCTGCCCTGTCCTCCTGCGATGATGGACTATAACCTGTGAGCTGAAACGAAACATTTTGCTCCAAGTTGGCTTTAATCAATGTTTCATCATGGAACCAAAACCAAACTAGGACAATACATGAATTTATGTGACTACATGAAACCTAGGACCCACAAATGAGAGAAACCACACAATATTTATCTTTCTGAAACTCAGTTTACTTAATATGATTGTCTCTGGGTCCATTTATTTTTCTGCAAATGTCATAGCTCCATTCTTCATGATTAAAAATATCATGTATATATTACTTATATGTGTGTATTATATATCACATTTTCCTTACTCAATCATCTGTTCATGGAAACCTAAATTATTTTCAAAACTTAGCTATTATAAATATGGCTGAAGTAAAAATGGATATACAAATAGCTCTGCTATATATTCATTTGGAATCTTCTAGGTACATACCCAAGAGTGGTACAGTTGGATCACATGGTAGGATATACGGTTAGTTTTTTGAGGAGACTCCACACTGATTTCCATAGTGGCTGTATTGGTCTACATTATCACCAGAACTATATAGGGCTCTCATTTGTCTATACCATTACCAACATTTGTTATTTTTCTTAATGATGGCCATTCTGACAGAAATAAGGGAGATATCAATATCATTTTAATTTGTCTTTCTCTAATAGCTAGTAAAATCAGACTTTTGCCCATATTTATTAGCCAATTTTATTTCATTTTTTGAAAGTTGCTCATTTCATTAGTCCACTTATTAACAGTATTGTTTTAGTTTCTTGTTGTCTAGTTTATTTTAAATTATCTACGTATTGTAAATATTAATCCATGTCAGGCATGTTGTGGGATTATGTTCTGGTACATATTTGTCCCTCCTACTGGTTTAATAAAACACTGATTGGCCAGAAGGCAGACAGGAAGTGTGGGCGGGGCTAAAACTCTGGGAAGAGAAAGAGCAGAGCAGAGATGCTGTGAGTTTTTAACTAGAGATTAAGATCTAATAGAACACAGGTAAATCACACGGCAAGACAGATTAATGGAATCTGGCAGGACAGATTAATGGAAATGGGTTAAGATGAAAGAGCTAACTAGTAATATGCCTGAGCCATAGGCCAGACAGCATGAAATTAATATAAGCTTCTGTGTTTCTTTGGGACTTTGGGACTGCTGGTCTGGACCTCAGGGCTATACAGAGCTAAGCAGCTGTGGACAAACAGGTCTGAATCTTGGGGCTAGTCCTGGCCAGAAACTTCATATTGCATAGCTATGTTGGTATAAAGATACATTTCTAAAATCAAATAGAAAAAGGAGATAATTTATTCTGGAGCCAAGTATGAGTAACTATGGCCTCATAACAGAGTCAGATTGTCCCAAATACCGTATTTGAGGAAAGAGTTTAATGAGGCTTTTAATAACAGAACAAAGTCTTAAACAACATATTTTTCAAATACAGCTGTGGGTTCATCAGGTAGGGAGGTGAGAGAAAACCAGGGAAACGTCACAGGCTTCAGATGCTATCTAATAACATTCTTTACTTTTTACAAGGATATTGTGTCATACACAGAGAAGGGCAATAAATGGCTGCTTAAAATGATAAAGATAGTCCAAAAGAGTCTGGCTTTGGGCCCACAGAAATTCAACTTCTCCACAATTACTGAAGTTTCAGCCACTCTGTCTTCCCAGGAACTCTGGTTAACAGTAACAATTTCCTCCCATTCTGTGGCTGTCTCTTCACAGGATTAATTGTTTCCTTCACTGTACAGAAGCTTTTTAATTTCATGAGGTCCAATTTGTCAAATTTTGGCCTGATTTCCCGAGGCACTAGAATTCTGTTGAGAAAGTCCTTGCTTGTGCCTATATCTTGATGAATTCACCCTCCTCTTCCCTTTTTTGGCTCATTTGTCTTTTTTACAATGTGCTCGTTTGGCATCTTTGTCAAAAACTGTTACTGTAGCTGCACCTGCCTCTTATCTAGGTGCTCTATCCCACTGACCAGCCTGTCTATTGAGCTGACATCATGTTGCTGCTCTGTAGTCAGGAGAGACTTTCTTATCTGCTTCTTATTCTCCTTCAGAATTGTTTTGGCTGAGTTGTGAAACAGTCCACACATTTGTATCTCTTCAGGGCTTTTCTCAAAGGGCTTTTCTGCCTCTTCTGATATGATCACGATTTTGCCCGTGAATCCATTTACGTGATGTGTTATATTTACTGATTTTTCATTTGTCAAATAAGCCCCGAATCTCTAGAATGAAGCCACCTTGATCATGATAAATGAGTTATGTTTTTGATGTGCTCTTGAATTTGATTTGCCAGTATTTTATTGAGACATTTTGAAGTTCCTGGGGAGCGTGTGTGTGTGTGTGTGTGTGTGTGTGTGTGTGTGTGTGTGTGTGTGTGTGTGTGTTGGATATAGGATAATACTGGCTCTATAAATGAGTTTGGCAGTGTCTACTTTATGAATAGTTTGAGGAATACTTGTATTTAAAGGTCTGGGAGAATCCAACAAAGAATTCATTTGGCCCTGGCCATTTGTCAGTTGGAAGGGATTGTTTTGTTTTATAATTGCTGTTTCAATTTCCTTGTTCATTTTAGATCTCTTTAATTTTTAAAATCTTATCTTGATTTTATATTGTTCAATCATGAGACTAGAATTTGTCCACTTATTTTAGATTTTCTGATTTTCTGGAATATGCTTTTTGTAATTTTTGCAACTACTTTCTGAATTCACTTGTGTCTGTTGTAATGTCTTCCCTTTACTTTCTGTTTGCTGTTCATCTGGGTCCTCTTTCTCTTTCCTCTGCTCCGTTAGCTACGGATTTATCCACCTGTGTCTTTTGAATCACCTCTTTATTTCATTGATTCCTTGTATTTTTTTTTTCGTTTTCTCTTCATTATTTCCTCTCTGGTCTTTGTGTACACTGCTTGTGGTTTGGCTCATGCTTACTCTTCCAAAACCCTACAATTTATCACGGAGTTACTTACTTAAGATTTTTTTCTCTCTTTTTTTTTTAATGTAGGTATTTGTATTAGTGGTTTTCCCTGGAAGACACCCTTGTTGGTGGAATGGAAACCAGTGCAGTCAGTAGAAAGTAAATGATTGTGTGAATATGTGTGTGTGTGTTTCAGTGAACACACACTTGTGTTTGTTTGTATCTGTGTGTTTCTGTGTGTGGTTGTGTGATGCACATATGCTTGAATGTGTGCATAGCTGTTTGTGTTTGTGTATATGTGTATGTACATGTACATACCTCTGCTTGTATGTGTGTATTTATGTCTTTGCATATTTGTTTGTTTGTGTGTGCATGTGTGTGTTTGTGTGTGCATATATGTGCTTATGTGCGTGTATTTTTATGCATGTGTGTGTTTGTGTATATATGAGCATGTGTTTTTATGTGTGCATGTGTGTGCAAGTGCACGAGCATCTCACTTGTGTGTGTGTGCATACATGTGAGTGTGTTGGTTAAGCATGTGTATTTGCATATATATGCATCTGTATTCCTATGTGTGCTTGTTGATGAGTGGTTTGTATGTATTCACCTGTCCATTTGTGTGTGCATGTGCATATGTATATGCATGTGTGTGTGTCTGTGCATGTACACACAGGTATGAATCTAGAAAGACACCAATGACAGAGGAGAAAGAGCTCTTAGGTGATAGGAGAATCATGGAATAATACTTGTGATAAGAAAGTAAAAGCAAGGTCTGTTTGTGAGAAGAAGGGCTAAGGAGAGCAGGATATGTGGTTGGGAGAAGAGAATTGGGGGAGGGGATTAAACCAGAAGACAGAGTGTGGCATAGCTTCAGAACTGCAGAATGGCAGCCATTACTTTGTGTAGTAATATAGCTGGACTTTTTCGTTGGACTATCAGCCCCTATATAATAACACAGAGACGAATTATTAATTATGAAATTGTGGTCAGTAGCTTAGGCTTGTTTCTAACTAGCTCTTATAGTTTAAATTAACCCTTATCTTTTAATCTACATTCTCTTATGTGGCTCGTTACCTTAACTTTGTAATGCCCATGCTGCTTGTTCTTGGCTCTGGCAGCTCATCAGTTCTTCCCAATGTCCTCTGTGCCTGGAAATCCTGCCTGGCTATTGGCCATTCAGCTTTTTATTAAACCAATCGCAGTGACACATCTTCATGCAGTGCAAAGGAGCATTCCACAACACGGTAACATCAAAATTATTTTTAAATGAAATAAGCAAATGGCAGAAAACATTATTTTAAAATATAAAAACAGTTCAGCAGTGGTGGTTCACACCTTTAATCTCAGAATTGGGAGGCAGAGGCAGGCAGATCTCTGTGAGTTCAAAGCCAGCCTGGTCTACAGAGGAATTTCCAGGACAACCAGGACTACACAAAGAAATCCTGCCTTGAAAAGCCAAAAAAAACCTAAACAATACAAAACCAATGAAAATACAAATGGATTATTTCATCCCCCACATGCTACAAAAGGAGAAAGGTAAATGCCAACCCAGCTACAGACCTTGCATGTAAGATGTGTTATTCAACAGTGGCACAGACTCGTGCACAGAACAAACCAACATCTGATTGGATGAAAGACCCACTCTATGAAGTGGAACCCATCCCCAACGCTGCTCAGACAGCCAAGAACTTGAAACTATAAAGTCTAATAGTGCATGAATTCTATTTAGTGATATAATAAAAGCCTGGGGATAGATATTGGGGGAGAGCTGGAATATCAGAAAGATAGGGGACAAACCACAGTCAATTCTCACCCAGCCATCTCCTCAGACTGAGCAGGGTAAGCCTTATCTTCATGGGTCCTCAGACTGACTGGCTGCTTAGAAAGAGTGCTGAGCTTCTGCCTTCTCTTGCCTCATATTTCTTTCCCTGCCCAGCTATTTTACTTCCTGATTTAACTCTCCTAGAGTTAGGATTAAAGGTGTGAGCTACCACTGCCTGGCTGTAAGGTCTTGAACTCAAAGAAATCCAGATGCATCTATATCTCCAGAGTGATGGGATTAAAGGTGTGGATCACCATTCCCCGACTTTCCTGACTTGACAGTGGGTGATTCTGTTCTCTGATATTCAAGGCCAGTTTTATTAAATATGCTATATATCACCACAGTCCAGGTGTTAGAATTTTGTATGATCTGGCACGATATAATGACAAGTTAACCTAACCAATTATCTGACAGTAGGCGTCTATGAATACAAAGACTGCAGGAGGCATGGCAGCAAGAGACACTTAGAAGCTGTTTCTATGTAAAAAGAACTTTATTATTATGATAGAGGAATATGACTATGATAACAGAGAAGGGGGAAGGGAAAGGGTGGAGGAAAGAGATAGAGAGACAAAAAGATAGAGAGAGGTGTTACAGTGAGGTTTCTGGCCTGGCTACCTCCACAGTTCAGACCTGCCTGCCACGGCTTATCTGGATCAGCAATCCCAAAGTCCAAAAGAATCTCATAGACACTTTTATATTAAGTTCATGCTGTTTGGTCTATGGCTTAGGCACATTGCTAGCTAGCTCCTTCATCTTAACACAACCCATTTTCATTAATCTGTCTGCCACGTGGCTCGTTGCTCACCTGCATTCCTTACATGCTTCTTCTTTGGGTGTCTGGCTCGATCTGTCTCTGACTCCGCCCTCCTCATAACTATGCTCCTGTCCCTGGCTATGGTCTTTGCCAAGGGCCAAACCAGCTCCTTTATTTAAAGACTGATATTCACAGCATACAGAAGGACATTCCCACACCAGAGTGGGAGGGACAGACACGAGGAGCACCTCCCAAAGACAGAGGGAAGAGCAAGATGGCAGAAGGAATTCTTCTTAAATGACTTCCGAGGCTAACACCAGGAACCTAGTGGAAAACAAAATACTACAGTTTTGCTAAGGGAATATAGTAACAAAATGTCTTCTAATGACATTCTGCCATACTCCTAGATCAGTGTCTTGGTCAGCCATCTTCAGAGAAGCTTCCTCCTGTAGGGAACAAACACAGAGACCATTCAACAGTGTGCAGAGGGTGAGAGAGACCTTAGTGCTTTCCATCCTGAAAGACTGTAAGAGCCAGAGAGGGTGGGGAACAGTATGGAAACAAGGCCTTCAGCACAGCAGAACCAGTGCACATATGAACTCACAGAGATTGTGGCATCGTGCACACTGCCTGTGTGGGAGCCCAGCCCTGGGAGTGAGAATAGAGCAGCTCCTACCCCTAATCCAGCTAGCCCAGAAGCTCTCTCCAATTGACAACCACTCACAGTTGGAAAAATTAGTTTTTTCCAATGGAGTTTCACTGGGGGTACAAATCACTCTTACGGTCTAGTCCCACACCCAGCAGTAGATGCCAACACTAAATAAACCCAATGGTATTTTGGAGTTTTTGTTTATTTTATCTCATAATGTTTGTCTGGATATTTTTCTCTTTATCCTCCCTTGATTTATATGTTATGCTTTCAAATTTAATGTTCTTATGGGTTTTCTGTTTGCCAATGTGCGTGTGTCTTCATCTATGTGGTTTCTCGTGCCTTTTCTGTTTGTTTGTATTTTAACTTACTTTATTATTATTTTTCTTTTCAGAGGTGCCTTTCTGTTTTCCATTGAGAAAGACCAAGAAAGGGTATGGATTTATGTGGGTGAGGAGGTGAGAAGAATATAGGAAGACTCGGAGAGAAGGGGCCATAATCAGAAAACATTGTATGAAAAAATATATTTTCAATTTAAAAAGAAAAAGGGAAACTGAGAAGAAAATAAAGGGACCACACACACACTGTGTACATGCAGGAAATTTTTTGAAATTCATCATTTGTATAAGTGATATACACTAATTAAAAAAAAACCTTTTTTCTTTATAAAGTAACTACCTTGGACATTTTATCATGGCAACAAAAAGCCATTAAGTCAGTTATGTGTCCACAACATAGGTTTTACAGACTTGGAGAAGGCAATTTGTAGTTTTCTCTTATGGGAGAGCAGGCCTGGAATGAGATGGCTAGATGGCGTATCTATGGAATTCGACGATGACCAATGTTGTAAGGCAATATCTGGATTGGCTGGAAGGAAAGGGAGCTGTAGGTAGGTAGACTCAGCTACCAAATAAACCTTCTGACCATCAAGGCGGCTCACAGGTGAGAGGGTTGTGTATCAGGGCTGGGCTGAGAGGCTCTGAATTCAGAACACAGGTTAAGGTGCTAACAAGATGCACTTTCAGATTCCAGAGGGGACAGAGCAGATGGAGTGAGGCTGGAAAGAACCAGCACAGAGTCCCAGGCCTGGGAATGCAATACTCCAAGATGCAACAGCACAGCCCCAAGTGCATTTTCTTTGTTGTTCTTGCATAGTGGGAGTGACCTCGACAGTGCAGATTCCACTGAACCTCAGCTGTGCTCAGAGAGTCCACATAGTCTCAGCAGAGGTCCTAATGATGTCTCTGGAAACCAGTGGGTAGTTTCTCGGCAGAAGTCAACAGAGTTCCCAAGGGGAAGGGGCCACCTCCCAGCTGCCCTGCCTACCTGCAAAGTTCAGTTCTTCCCCAGGGAGAATGAGGCTGCCCTTCTTTGTGACTATTTGCCTCACATTTAGGTAATGACACTTTCCAAATTCCAATTCAGTTTGTTTTCTGTGAAGTCACATTCAGTGACAAAAATAAACCAGAGCAAAGGAGAACTTAATGATGACTAAGCTGACTGAAGGGGCCTTGATTTCAGAGGTTGTACAAGCACTGTGCTACGGAACTTCTCACACGAGCAATCCTCACTATTTTTCCACTAACAGGCTTTATGTGGGAGCAGAATTCCTCTTTTCCTTTCAGGATCAATGGTTTTAAAGTGATAAAAGAATAGAGTGAATTGTATAAAAAGAAAGCATAAGCCAGAGGGATGGGGGGGGTGCATGCCTTTAATCCCAGTGCTCAGGGAAACAAAAGCAGGCAGATCTCTGACTTTGAGGCCAACCTTGTGTACACAAGGAGTTACACCAGACCATCTAGGGCTACATTGTGAAGCTATATCTAGAAGAAGAAGAAGAAGAAGAAGAAGAAGAAGAAGAAGAAGAAGAAGAAGAAGAAGAAGAAGAAGAAGAAGAAGAAGAAGAAGAAGAAGAAGAAGAAGAAGAGGGGGTGGAGAGACACGGGGGAAAGGAGAGAGAGAGAGAATATTGAAAAAAAAGAAAAGCAATTATTTAAACATTTGAGTGATGAGTTGTCTCTGCAATTAAAAGCACTTGTTGCTTTTGTAAAGGACCCAGGTTCAGTTTCTGTCACCCACATGGAGCTTTTAACATCCACTTGTAACTCCAGTTTCTGGGCATCCTGATACTGTCTTCCTATCTCTGGGGACACCAGGCATATATATGGGCTATATGGGGTATTTATGTGGGCAAATACACATCCACTTAAAATAAGTAAATCTTTTTTAAAAAATGTTTAAAATGTGAACGATGGCCCCAATAAATGGGCTTCTGGAAAAGCAGCAAGATCCTGGCTCTGGCTTTAGGGCAAGATGGCTGCCATTTGACTTCCAGGCAAAGGAAGCTCTTTTCAAGCTTCTGCAGTTACACAGTTCCAAACTTCAGAGTTTCTTCAGATAGACTTTGAGATTCAAGATCTTCTCATGGGAACTCCAGAACAGGCCTACAGCTCCTTCCAGAATGTTCTGGGATATATTTTTATGCATCACCTAGGATGAGGTCAAATTAACCCTAATCATGGTTTCTTTACCTTTCAGTAGTAAATGTCAGACTTCCTTGTGTCTCGGCTTTGAATCCAGAGACAGTAGCAGCACAGCATCAGCTATCCCCACGTCTTAGAAAAAAATCCTTGGTCCCTAGGTGCAACTGGGCTCTATGGGTATTGTGTGCCACTCAGTCAGAGCTGAGACTCGAGAGTGGCGGCTTTCTGTCCCTTTCCATTTCCCAGAGGATTTGGGGTATGACTCGGTGGTAGATCACCTCCTACCTGTCTGTAGGCACCATCTCAGCACCAGAAGAAGAAAATACTACATTGCAATCCAGTGCATAGTGTATATGTTACCAGAGCAAACATCTCATAGAAGAGCAATTGACTTCAGCTCTAATATCCTATGGATCTTCCCTGATACATCCAATCAAATTTTATGTCATGACTTTATTTTTCATTTCATTAGAAAATGTAGATCCATCTTTCACTGTAAAGAGACACCATGACTAAGGCAACTTATAAAAGACAGCGTTTAATTGAGGGCTTGCTTACAGTTTCAAAGAGTGAGTCCATGCCAATCATAGGAAGTGCGGCATGGGGGTGGGCAGGGGGCGGGGAGAGAGAGAAAGAGAGAGAGAGAGAGAGAGAGAGAGAGAGAGAGAGAGAGAGAGAGAGAGAGAGAGACAGACACACACACACACACACACACACACGTGGACTTTTGAAACGCAAAGCCTGTCCCAAGTCACATGCCTCCAGCAAGGACAAATCTAACCCTTCCCTTTTGGGGGAGTTGCACCAACTAGGGACCAAACATTCAAATATATCAGTCTCTGGGGCCACTGTCATTCAAACCACCACACCTGATTTTGTGATACACAAGTAGGATGGGATCTGTTGTTAGACATTATAAAGTCAATTCTAAAATGTAGGCATAGTTCAGTCCCACTGTACAGATGGGAAAATCAAGACTTTGATAAGTTATCCTGATTTTCATCATTACTTAGGTTCAAGAATGTGAGACTTTAATGTATATGTGTATAGGTTCATGTGTATTCATTCATTCATTCATTGTTGATCATGCCATTACTATATGCTAGATGTTGGATACAGAAGTTTATGATAGTTAGAAATTATACAGTCAATTCTAAAATGTTATGATAGTCCAACCTCCTTCTCATGGGTCCCCCAGTCTGAGAGATGAGAGCCAATTCAACATCAAGCTGTTTCCTCAGCATTCCCTGGGCATTGAGTTTTGGAAACTTGAACTTCATTTTTAGAGTGAGGAGG
Source organism: Phyllotis vaccarum (assembly GCA_033318265.1). Taxonomy (NCBI): domain Eukaryota; kingdom Metazoa; phylum Chordata; class Mammalia; order Rodentia; family Cricetidae; genus Phyllotis; species Phyllotis vaccarum. Next base: position 36,395,757 of record JARWLC010000011.1, on the reverse strand, counting down.
AAAGACTTTAGCAAATAAGTATCCTGTTGAATGTGCCTGGGTTTTCATAAAACAAAGCATGTGGCTTGAATGTATCCCTAGAGCATATGTATTGGAAGTTTTAGTCCCCATGCAAACATATTGGGAGCTGTGACCTATATGACACTTTCCGCCATGGTGTGACATAATAAAGAGTCCTTTGCTAGACTAGGCCTATCGGTCTTTGAATTGACAGTCTTTGGGATTGGAAAAAGTAAACCCCTGAGATATAAATTAAATAATCTCTGGTATTCTGTTACAGAAATTCTTAATAGACTAAGACAATATTTATCTGGACCTACCTCACTCCAAACTCTAGTCCCCTTCTCAACACTTCAGAGAGCATAGCATGGTCAAGAAGAGATGGCCACTTTTTATTTACAAGGACCTACTATTTGATGTCTCCAGGGCTCAGAGGTCAAAGGCCACCTGGTAGGGCCTTCTACAATCAGGAAAGAACTGAAAGCCTCTGAGTGTGAAGTAACATAGAGATTGGACCATGGAGTCACCAGCACATCATCTGCTGTGGAGGCCATCCAAATAGAACCATGCAGGAAGGTGCTGGTTGTTTGGGGAACCTATGTCCTCAGGAACATGATGACTCTAACACTGGGTACCAGGCTTGGTCATCTGTACAATCCACACAACATCCTAAGGAAGTAATGAACACTGATTTAATGATGAAGAAATAAATTACCCTGACTACAGTTAACCTTTCACATCTATATGTTCTGCCTTTTTGAATCAACCAGCAATGGATTAAAAAAATACAAAAATACAATTAAAAAAAGTGCACCAGAAACCAGTAATGGACATGAACAGATTTCTCTCTATGGTCATTATTTCCTAAATAACATGGTATAACAATTATTTGCTGAGATTTTACATTATACTATGTGACATCTAGATGACTGAAAGTATATGAAAGGGTCGGTTCTGCACAAATACACATTATTTTGTGGTAGAGATTTGAGGATCTATGAGGAAATCACAGGGTAATTGCGTTGTCCAGAATCCATACCTAGCAAATGGCAGAGGTAGGATTTGAGTCAAAATTTCAGGATTTGACCCTGCCAGTTGTTTGGAGCTGAAGCTGATCCCAAGAAACAGGAAGCTTCTGAGGGAGGTAGTTCTTGGATTGAAAATCCCAGGTGGGACTTCACAGTCTTGGGGAGTCTTTACCCCCATACCCCAATTCTGTTGCCTCTGGCCTTTGTTCCCCGTTTGGGGATGGCTATGATAAAGCCAATTTGAGACAGCTCAAGCGGGCAAATTTAGGTTTGTCTGTGCCAGTCTGCACACAGGCCCTGCTTGCTTGCAAACGCAAGTTCCTCATTTCATCTCGGCCCTTGGCCCCATTAGCTTTTCTGTTCTTTCCCCCAAGGTCTGACTTTAGTCAAAGACACACTAGTGAGGATCCTCAGCCCTAAAATCCACAGGAAGGACTTCCTGTTTTCCTGGAAACCTTTCAGCTTTCATACCAGCCTCCTGGGAAAGGGGATGCCCAGGGAGTTAGTTTTATCTATGGTGAGACTTTGCTGCAAATTGCTTAGCCTCTGGCTGTGGAGTGGTCTAGAGACATGGGGGTTGGGGAAGGAATGGATGGGTGGCAGGGCTTGATTCCCAGATATGATCCTTACCTGACTTAAGTTGGTTGTTTTTCCCCCCTGACTTGCAGAGGCCACTAAAGTTTGAGATCATGGAGACGGCCCCCATAAAATGTACACGCTAAAGCACAGTGATGTAGAAATGCCCTTTTATTTCTACATCAAAGTATACATGAAAGGAACACTTTATCCTTGGGGAGACCGCAGAAATAGAAGCAAAGGCCCTTTCCCATGTCCCACAGATAACTGGCTTTGCCAGCTCCTTGCTAGGAAATGGTCATTTCAGATTTGAGTCTACACTTCTTGGCCCTTTATCAAACTAAGAAGATTAATTTGAGAATTCAAGCATTATGCCCAGCAAGAGCCATTGGTTCGGGTCTTAGACAAAGGCCTTTCGAGTTTCCCAGAGGAAGACCAATGGTATGCAAATGGAGCGCCCCCCATCCTTAATGCAATGTATTTATTCAGCCAGGGACTTGGGGAATATGAGACTGAAGCTGAGGAACAAGATGATGAACAGTATCAAATATCAATCTGGTAACCAAAATGGAGACTGGAGTTTAGACTCTTCTGGACACACGCAGCTTTCTCAAGAGCTCTGGCTAATCCAAAGGCTCTGTGCCCACAAAGCCTTGAGATAAGATCAGCTTTAAACGTGACCTGGAAAGCAAGAGAGGATTTTGACTTGATAAAGCTCAAAGAGCTCCACTGTTGCCTGTCAGTCAATGAGGATGCTCACATAAACATACTTGGAAGCTGTTCTTCAATATCCAAAGGGATGCACAAATTTAGGAGTATAAATGCTGATGTGTGAAAGAAGTAGTTGGTGTGGGTCTGTGTAGACCTGAATTTATATAAACAGGCAAATTTTCAGGGTTCTGGATCCATGTTATAGGCTCAATTGTGTCCCCTGTCCCCAGATCCTGGTTACATCAGCATTAATAACTCTGTGACTGAAGTGGGGAGGCAATTACCCTTAAAGTCATAATTAAGGTTCACTGTGCCAGTTAGGGTGAATCCTGATCTAATCTGACTGATGGCCTTGGAAAAAGAGACATGGAACACACACACACACACACAGAGACAGAGAGAGAGAGAGGGGAGAGAGAGAGAGAGAGAGAGAGAGAGAGAGAGAGAGAGAGAGAGAGAGAGAGAGAGAGAGAGAGAGAGAGAGAGAGAGACTATGTAAGGACACGGGAAAAGATGCTGTCTGCAAGCCAAGGACATAGAGTCAGGTGAAGCCAGTGATGCTCAAGCCTTGATCTTGGACTCCAGCCTCCAGAACCATAAGGAGACTGCACTCACTAACATCAACTCCCCTTTCCTTCCTCCCCCTCCACAACACCTGGAAAATCACATTCTGCACCTACTTCTACTAATTTTAAGTTTCTCAAGCTGCCAATTGTGTAAGTTGCTGGATCTTGATATTATGTTTGAAAGCCCCCAACAACCGCTGCTCTCTGAAATGAAAAATTGACACCACTGATCAGTTCTAGTGAATTAGGGGCATTTTGAGGCCACCTTGAAAACCAGTCCATAGGCTCTATAGAGATGATTCCATCAGTAAAGTGCCTGACACACACAGGGGGATCTGAGTTTGGATTCCCCAGGTTGCATATAAAGGCAGGTGCAGCAGCATGCATCTACAAACTAGTGCTGGGCTGTCAGGCAGAGAGCTCCAGAACTGAATAATCTTGCCAATCATAAGCTCCCAATTCAGCGAGAGAGCCCATTTCACAGGTGGGTACCTGTCAGCTCAACCTCCACACTTGGTCCTGGAAATCGGACTGGAGAAGTGAGAGAATAAAGAAAGGAGAGACACAGACAAAGGCGTAAAGAAGCTGGCCTCAGGTGTGTTCACCTTGATGGTGCCATAGCAACTGCATGGTAAAGAGAAATATCAAAACACTTCTGAAGTACAGAACAGAAGGGGGGCTAGCTAATCGCTAAAGAGGGTCTCTGTGGAAAAGCAGACTTATGTCATAGTCATCTGGAATGAAGATGCTATTTTTTGCATACATTGATCAGTCTTTTCTAAACATTCATGCTTGAACCAGAGACAGGCTTTGCCATCCCTCCAAACCTCACCTCTGGGGAAGGCTTTGCCAGTCCCCTGGATCTGAGACATTGGTGTCTTTGACACGGCTATACCCATAGCAACAATAAACATTTACTCAGGATTCTGTCCACTCTGTACACATTTATTCAGGGCTTCCCCAGCTACCTGTACATCCTCTTGCTTTTCAATAATACCATCATCATATGAATCCACCAAGGGATTAATTCATTTATATTAGGTCAGAGGCCTCATGATCTGTTTGTTTCCAGAAATACCATAACTGATACATACAGAGGGTATGAATGCTCTTTTATAGGTCTTCCAATTCAATTGCAGATTGCAATTGTGAGGCTTACTTTTGTTGTGAGACATTCTATAGCCTTAGGTAATTGTATTATGGCAAATGCCTAAATTTATTGTATTATGCCAAAGCATTTCTCCCATGTTCCACCTACTCATCTGGCCTTCCTCTTCCCACTTACTTTTATTATTACCATAGTTTCATCTGTTGCAGAACATCATAGAGTTGGAACCATAACATCTTTTATTTCTTTAAAGTCATCTCCACCATCATGTCTTTCTCTTGTGCATAGATGCATGTTTCATTACAGGAAGAGTTCCTTGTCTTTTATCATTGAGTTGGCCCAGACACTATGAACAAGTAAGAAAGTCTTGATTAAATAAATAAATCCCCCATGGAAGGAAGAGTCAGGCTTTAAGAACAAGGAGTTGGTTTTGGAAAAACAAGACACGAACAAGAAAAAGGAGCTAGCCTGCAGGGAGGGGGTGGTGAGGGTCCAAGATCTTCATCTAGCAATTGGACCTGGAAAACTACCATTCTCCTTTCCTAATACTGTATCGTTAGATGTTCCTGAACACCTACCATCCTAAGGATAATGAATACAAATTTTAGATATCTGCAAAATATCCTGAATATAGCTGGAAGCACAGTAGTCTGGGAAATAGAAATTAAATACAGAGATGAAAAATGAATAATGGATGATAAAACTGACAAGCATCCAATACCATGTGTTTGCAAAATGCTTCTGATGATGGCTGAGAAGAACAGTCAGAAATCACCAACCTTTTCCTCTTCCATCTCCCTGGAAGGTAGGATGTCAAGATAAAGTGTCAATCACTTCAAGAACAGGATATATAGCAACTGAGATGATTATTGACTCTGTGGGGTTTAACAATAATTCTTATTTATTTTTTTTTTACAAAAAAGCATTCATGCCTTTCTTTATATTTAACCCAAATTTCTCCAACCAAGTGAACCTTACTTAAGTTAATATCTACCTTGTTTAGATTTTTACAAGAATATCATTCATCATTACAATATCATTCCATGACTGTAATCAACACTATCTCCATCATAACTATAACCATTATACATGTTTTTACAAAAAATGTGTGTGTGTGTGTGTGTGTGTGTGTGTGTGTGTGTGTGTGTGTGTGTGTGTAGGAGCATGTGCATATGAGTGCAAAATCCTGTGAAGGCTGAAGGCATTAGATCTCCCTGAAGCTAGAATTATAGGCAATTGTGAGCAACCTGACATGGGTGCTAGGAACTGAACTTGTGTCCTCAACATGAGCAGTATGTGCTCTTAACTGCTGAGAAATCTCTCCAGCTCTATCATGAACTTTTAATATGAGCTATTCACTAAGTACACACACACACACGTGCACGAACATGTGTGGAATATTCCTTTATTCCGTGTAAATACATTTGCTGTGATTCGTTTAATAAAGGAGCTGAGGATAAGGTTAGGTGGAAGAACCGAACTAAGAATGCTGAGAAGAAGGGTGAAGTCAAGAGTCACAAGCAGAAACAGAGAGGAACAAGACAGGCATGTCCTACTGAAAAAAAGGTACCAAGCCACCTGGCAAAGTGTAGAAAAGAAATAAATTAATTTAAATGTAACATTTAGCCAGTAACAAACCTGAGCTATTGACCGATCATTTATATTAATATAAGCCTCAATGTGTTTATTTGGGAGCTTCTGTTGGTACAGAAACTTCTATCTACACACATACACAGACACACACACACACACACACACACACTATTCTTTACATATAACAGAGACATTAATGATGTAAATGTACATACAGTAAAATGCTTTCACTGTAAGAGTTTAATTTAATGGCATTTTTAATAAATTCACAGTTATGCAACTATTTCTGCCATCCAACTTTGTATGGCAATACTAATTTGGATTTTGTTTCTCGTTTCTGCACCATCCTCAAGCAGCTGGTTGTCTTTCTGACACTGTAGACTTGCCATTTTGCACATCTTTCTGTCTTGAGATAACTAACAAAAAAAATGTTTATTTTAGATCACACTTTTGGAGGTTTCAGCCCATTGTCTTGGTTGGGGTTGCACACCATGGTGGGAGTGTCCCATCAACCAAAATCGCATCTCGGGTGGAAAAAAAGGAAGTACATAGTGTCTTTCAGGTACATTCCCACAGTGACTAAAGATCTCCTACTAAGTCCTGTCTCATAAAAGCACCAACATCCCCCAGAAGAGCTATGCTGTAGATCAGAGTTTAAATATGGGTCTTTGCAATTCTTTTGGTAGAGGTGTGGGTGAGCCAGGCCCAAAGTTGTGAGCATGGGAGAGTTGTCTCCATTACACCACATCTACCATGTGGTGGCATAAGCGGGGGTGAGGGGCATGGGGGATGGGGGGAGATGACCCCTGGCTCTGCCTCTTGTTCATTGCTGCAAAGGGTGAACTAGCCAGAGCAATGCAAAAGAGCTCACCCTAGAGGTGAGGACAAGGGAGAGATGGTTGGCTGACCAACCCTGCAGCTACCAAGGCCCAGAAGCAGGGTTATGAGTTGGCCCACCTCAAAATTAACTCCATCTGTGATCTGCTAGAGCATGTGAAGGGACTAGTCCTGCAGATCCACAGCTGCAGGATTTCTATAACACAGTGCAACAGCAGGATAACCAAGAGGGTTCCAGTGAGGGCCCAGTATTGATAGTGTAGCAGAAACTGGAGGCCTCCAATCAGGCCAATGATTCTTTGCAATGAACACTTGCAAGTAAAGATATATGAACAAAACGGCTTACTGCATGACTCACTGTGTCACACACAGCTTCCAGTGTAATATTTTTTTCATCCTTTTCTTTTTCCTCTTAAATTTTATTAGGGGGAGGGGTGCAAAGGCAGAATCTGGATACACAGGGACAAGAAATGATGCGTGGCAGTGCATGATATGAAAGACACAGATAGTAAATAAAAAGGAAGTTAAAAAAAAGAATATTCTAGAGGTTGAAAGTTAAAAGCAAAACAAAACAACATCAAACAAACAGAAAAACAGGGGCCTTTGGAAACATCTAACATTCAAACTATAGCATAAAATCATGCAGTGTATGGTTTTCTATTTGACATTTTTTTAACCTTAGTGCAGTGTGTCTGAGATTCATCTGTGTTTCTTTTCTCAATGAAAAGATTTATTTGTTTGTTTATTTGCTTGTTTACTGTCTTGTGTGTCTCTGGAAGCCGGAAGAAGATGTTGCATTCCCTGAAACTGTAGTTAAAGGCAGTTGTTAGCAGTGCAGTGCAGATGCTGGAAACTGAACCCAGGTCCTCTGCAATAGCAGCAACTCTTCCTCAACAATGAGCCATCTTTCCAGCCCTGCATATTTTCTACTTTTATGTCACTCTTGTAAAATACCCAGGGAAAATAACAGAGGAAAAAAAAAAACTTTATTAGGCTCATAGTTTTGGAGGATTTCCATCCATTGTAGCTGTGAAGATATGGCAGAGTTCATGGCAGTGGCAGTAAATGGTAGATGTTCTCCATATCATGGTGGTCCTAAAGCAGAAGATTCTGGAACCAAGGCCCAGACTCTAACTCTTGATAGTCCATCCCTAGTGACCTACTGCCAATAGGGCCAACCTCTTCACTGTTCCCTAGGCTCCTCAAACTGCACCATAAAATAATAAACATTGAAAACTGGAGCCCATGGGAGACTGTTTTTGAGATTCACCCCAAGCAGTGATGTGGTGTGGCTCAGTTCTAGTGATTGCACTTGTGTGTAGTGGGATTATGTTCTATTCCATTGTAAATAATTGTCCCACCTACTGGTTTAATAAAAATGCTGATTGGCCAAAGGCCAACAGGAAGTGTGGGTGGGGCTATCCAGACTAAGAAAACTCTGGGAATAGGAAGAGAGACACCAAGAGAAATACCACCAGAGACATCAGCGGAGAAGCCAGCAGATGGACAACTATGCTGTTCAGAGAAAAGGTACCAAGCCACATGGCTAAACAGATTCATAGAGATTGAGATAAGATGAAAGATCTAGCTAGCAATATGTCTGAGTCATAGGTCAATCAGCATAAAATTAATACAAGCTTCAGAACTTTTGGACTGATGATCCAGATCTTGGGGCTAGTCTGGGCCAGAAACTTATTACACTGGTGTGTAACAAATATGCTAGAGCTTGCAGGATTCTTCATGGTTTTAGGAGAAGTAGTTTGTCCAATATTTCCCATGGTCTTTAACTTATCATTCTGTTTTCTTTATGTGTCTTTTAAAGAGCAAAGCTTATTAATTTCAAGTCCACTTTATCAAAACACTTCTTGTCACTGAATTTTTTTGTTTGAGACATGATCTCACTCTGTAACTCAGACTAGACTGGAACTCACTGTGTAGACCACACACGCTGTGGAATAGTCTTTCTATATGCTGTGAATGTGTTGCTACGATTGGTTAATAAAGAAGATGCTATGGCCTATAGCAAAGCAGGGCATAGAATTCAAGAGAAACACAGGAAGGAGAAAGGTGGGGTCAGAGCAGACTCTGTGAGTGCCACTAGGGAAGCAAGATGTAATAGAACAGCAATACCATGAAGCCATGTGGCAATATATAGATTAATAGAAATGGGTTAAGTTGTAAGAGCTAGTTGGTAATGAGCCTGAGCCAGAGACCCAACTCTTTATAATTAATATTAAGCATCTGACTGGTTATTTGGGTGCCAGTGGGTAGGAGAGATTCCTCTGTCTACATACACATGTTGGTACCAAGTTTATGATAATCTTCCTGATTCAGCTTGATCTGGGGGGTTACAGGCATGTAGTATGCTAGTTTTGTTTGAATGTTTGATGTCATATTGAAAGAACAGTTGCCTAGCTCAAGAACAGAAATATTTTCTTAGAGTATTCTTGTAGAATTTGATAGTTTTTTGATACAGTGAAGCACTTCAAGATGTATACATGAGCAAGAAGTTTCTGAAAAGGACTTTAACAACCCAAAATTGATAAGTGGGATTATATGAAGTTAAAAAGTAAACATACAGCAAACAAAACTATCAGCAACACGCAGACTAAAGAACGAGCGAAACTCTGCCAGTCTTACTTCTGTGAGGAATTAATATATAGCCTTTATAAAACACTGCAAATATTGAACACTGAAATCAAGAACAATCCCAAACTGCCACCAACCAGCTAGATATTGTCTTTTATATCACTCCTTTTCTACTCGGTGTTTCAAAAAGCAGTTCAATTTGAACCAAAGGCAGATTACAGCTGGAGAATAAAAATACATCATGAAACCCAGTCACATTAACTTATGAAAATTTTACCTTGGGAGACCTTTTCTCCATGTACATGGGAGAGAGAGTCCAACACTAAAGTAGCACTCTTACTGGGCTAAATTGTCAGGGGTCATAATTTGGGGTCCCACAGTGTCTGAAGGTCAAGGTAAAAAATGTCTCTCTTAGGGAATTTACATAGGAATTTATTGCCTACTTGAATAATGCTTAGCATTTTTCATAGGCATACAATCTACTCTAGATATATTTAATAATTTACAGTGTCTAATATACATTAAAGTAGGAAAATATGACCCATAGCCAAGGGGAAAACCATCCAATCAATCATAACTGCAGATTATCCAAAATTAGCAAATAATTAAATTTGAAGGCATTTGCAGAAAAAATGCATATGTGGATGAAAAGGTAGAGTATTTTAGGAAAGATATAGAAATTCTAAAACAATAAACAAATTTCCTAGAATTGAGGATTAACATATAAAACTTAGAAATCTAAACAATTAAAATAAATGATATTGACCTTAATGAAAGATGATCTTTATAGAAATTATTCAGACTAGTGAACTGGACAGCAGAGATGGGCAGAGTGTGTCTTGCTTCCTTATGAGAATTCCATTTCTGATTTCTTGTCACCTTGGGGACTGACTGTGTGTACTCACTGTCCTTGACCTCTTGTTATCCATGTCCTTCTGGTAAGTGATTCTTTTCTGAAGCTAATTTTAACCATTTTTTTCAAGGCAGAGGAAAAGGAATATGTTTAGGATGATCTTACATTTTGTGCTGCTACAATAAACTACCGGAACTGACTCAGATCCTTATGCTCAACTGAGCCATCTTCTAACCCTTGTGTCTTATTTGCTTTTCAGTTGTTGTTAAGAGAAACCACTCCAAGGCAACTTACAGAAGAAAGAGTTTATTGGTGCTTCCAATTTAGAGGATGAGTCATGACCATCATGTTAGGGAGCATGTGAGGAAGCAGACAGGCATGGTGCTGAAGCTTGAGAGCTTACTTCCTGAGGCACAGCAATGAAGCAGAGAGAGAGGGAGGGAGGGAGGAAGAGGGGCAGAGACAGGGAGGGAAAGAGGGAAGTAGGGAGGGAAGGAGATCAAACACTGGGAATGTATTTTGGCTTTTGAAACCTCAAAGAAGTCTGCCTCCAGTGACACCAAGAAGGCCACACCTTACAATCCTTCCCAAACAGTTCCACCAACTGAAGACAAAACATTCAAATATGAGTGTATAGAAGCCACTCTCATACAAACCACTACATCTCATCTTCAATTTTTAAACAGCAAAAGAGTTACCATATAGTGCTGCAGTTTATAGCTTATTTGCTATATTGATTTAAAAAAAAAAAACACAAAAAACCCCCAAAAGAACAGGAAAACAAAAACAAAACCCCAAACTACCAGAGGTACATTGGTTAGTTTTGTTGTTGTTGCTGCTGATTTTTTGTTTGTTTGGTTGATTTTGTTTTTGACAACTTGACATAAACTAGAGTCGTCTGTAAAAAAAGAATCTCAGTTGAGAATGCCTCCATCAGATTAGCCAGTGGCAAAGTCTACAATACATTTTCTTGATTAATGATTGATGTGAGAGAAACCCCAGCTCCTGTGTAGGTGGCCCTGAGTTGTTTTTAAAAGTAAACTGGATGAGCTGTGCAAAGTTAACCAGAAGGCAGCATTCCTACGTCTCTGGTTCAGCTCCTAACCCCAAGTTCCCACCTTGAGTTCCTGCCCTGACTTCCCCCATTTATGGCTACTACATGGAAGCATAAGATAAACTCTTTTTCCCCATGCATTGTTTTAGGTAATGGTCTTTATCATAGCAAGAGAAACAAACCAAGAAAAATTATATATTTGGCTTGTGAATCTAGTGGCTGGAAAGTCTTAACGATATGACACTTGTGTTGCAGCCTTCATGGTGGAGAAGCAGAGACTGAAAGTAGGGCAGTAGCCATAATCAGCTGAGACTGTGGAATGACCTTACCTAAAACAATAGATTCCCAAGAGAACCAAACTAGTCAGAGGACTCCTAACCTACCCCTGAGAGACAGTGTCAATCAAACATGCAAATGGAGCTCATGGCGAAATCCAGTTTCATTGGACCCCACCACCCCACAGAGCTGCCCTGGGGACCAAGCCTCCAGCACATGAGCTCCTGGAGGACAGACCTTATTAAGACTGCAGGTAGAGGAGAGTGACTTGAGTTGCGTTCTCATCTAGATAGAGCTGCCCAGTAACCATTACAGCATACTTTGAGGTGGAAGAGAATCTATCAGGACATCTTTAGGAGTCGGTTCCACAGAGAAAAGCACCAGTATCCTCAATGTTCAGTGTGGACTTAGAACATTGTCGCCGTCATTTTGTATTAGATGAATGAATAAGAGTGATTTCCTGCACAGCCATAGACTGTATTTTCCTAGAGTAAGACTGGGCATTTTTGAGTCAGGGTCTTCCTGTATAGCCTGTGCTAGCCTCAAACTTGCTATACCAGGACTCAGCCTCCCAAGTGCTGAGACCGTAAGTGTGCACTGCCATGTCTGTCCCTAACAGAAGTTTGGGTTTTTTTTGTTTGTTTTTTGTTTTTTGTTTTTTGTTTTTTGATATTTTGATGATTCCGGTTCCAGAACAGCAGTCATTGTCTAATCCTGTTAATGGAGGAGTAGATGGTCTAGGACATTAGATTTAACATGTACAGATTCCAGAAAATTCCCTGCACAAAAATCTCTGACATTAGTCTTTCTCTTCCTCCTCTTCTGTCTCTTTCTCTTTCTGCATGTTTTCCAGCTGGAGAGAGAAGCCATTATAGCCGCAGTTCCTTTTTAACTATTTCCTATGGAGACTTTCATGCGCTTGCGTTCTGAATTGGCTCTTTTCCTTTTGAGAATTAACAGAAACTTTAGCTCAGAGTGAAGTCCATTTAAATTGTTTCAAGCTGCTCACTGCATTTCTAAGCTGTGCCCACTCTCCAGGTATTTTTCTCTTTGGATCCAAGGGCCTGAAATGTAAATTTTCAAACAAATTGGAAGGTCCCTGCCAGTAGGTTTTGTTGGGATCAGAGATTTGTGTTATATCTACACACCCTACACCTACACTGAGGGAAAAGATTTAAGAGATAAGATTATGGAAGTAACTGATTTGGAATGGACTTAAATAGAAGATTGAAGGCCCTAGTGGCTGTGCTGAAGGATTAAGAAACATAAGTGATTTTGGCTCCTTAACTTGCTTTGAAAACCACACAAAATCGTTTTTCCATTTTCCTAAGGCTTGGAATCTCTATGTTCAGAATAACTTCAAACAGATGTGTCTGATTTCAAATGTTCTCCCAAAAGACCACATAGGCTCCTCTGTAGGGTAAAGGGGCATAGAATCCAGAACACGAAACTCTGTGTGACAGTGCCATTTATCTAACGTCACTCTGGGTTGGGCAGCAGGCAAAGCCAAACCAAGCTGGCAACAAATGTCCTGAAAACGTACGCTGGCTTAAAATGCAAACTTAAATGTGATCCAAAGAGGTCATTGAACTCCAGGGAAGAGAGGGTGTGCTTGGAAAAGGGAGGGAAGAGGCTGATTGGAAATCTCCAGGCTTTATCTCTTTGATTTGATATTTAACTCTGCAGTTGTCATTTGGGGGGAGGGTATCTGAGACAGGGTTTTACTATGTAGCACTGAGTGGCCTCAAACTGGTCAATCTGACCTCAAACTCAAAGAGGTCTGCCTGCTGAATGCTGAGATTAAAGGCATGCGCCACTACACCCAGCCCTATTGGGATCCTTTGTAAGGAGAGTTGGGTATGTCATTGTGTCTCATTGTAAGGTCATACCCTACACCAGTGCTACTACAAAAGGTTATGTTATCATTAGCTCCATCGTCATCTGCACTGCTACCACCACCATCACTACACCATGATAGCCATTGTCATCATCATCATCATCATCACATTAACATCAGCACCACTATCACTATCAGCACTAATACGATTGCCACCACTGTTGCCAGCACCAGCAACATCACCACTACTACCACCATCATCACCATCTCATCCTCAAAGTTAAAGGCAAACATCTTAAGCTAAAAGTTAGAAGAAAATGTCAGGAGCACTGAGCCACCTCAGGCTTGTATTGAACAATCTTCTTAAGAAGATTAAAATCCCAAATTTAGAGTCATTGGCTATGAAATCCTCCCAAATAAGACTTTTTGTTGTGGATTATATATATGTCAGAGTCAAGTCCTAGTTGGTGTATAACTGTGCGGTTCAGCTACTTGATGAATGTTACACGTTTCCAGTCTGCTTTCTGTTGATGCTCACTGTCTAGCCATACCCTTTGTCTTCACTTTGCCTGGGGTACCATTCTCAGTGGGATGAACAGAAACAGCTCTGTGCTTTCTCTACTGACACTAAGCCTTTCTTTTTTCTCTTATGAGTATTTTAAAAAGTCCAGTTTCAAGACATGGACTTTGGGGGTGAGGATAAATTTTCAGTAATTATGATGAATGCCCAGTACAGAAGACGTTTAATGGCAATGAAGTCACATTACCAGACTTAGCTTTATTTCAGCACATGGAAATGGGCATCTGGTGCTGTTTGTAGAGATCCTTGTATCTTTTCAGACATATGCTTCCTTTTCCTATTTTGTTACTGTGATGACTAGGTTATGGAACCCAGGTCCTCGTGCAAGGTGTGTAAATAGTCTAACGCTGAGATATACTCCTAGCTCTAAATCCTGGTATAGGTATTCTGGCAGGAATTTTTCTGTCAGATTGTTTTTATTGAGATAGAGTCTGTCTATGTATCATACTTGGCCATTCTGAAACTTGATATGTAGACTAGGCTAGCCTCAAATTCACAGGGATTTACCTGCATTCTTCTTTACAAATTCTAGAGGGCAGGTAATTATCAAGATTTGTAAACTTATTTAATACTCTTGAAAAAATATGAAGTAGAGAGGGCAACGATGATAGATGCCTTTAATCCCAGCAATTGGCATTTTTTATAAAACATAAATTTTCTTAGTATTATTTTTTTTTCTTTTTGAGACAGGGATTCTTTGTGTAGCCCTAGCTGTTCTGGAACAGCAAAGAGAGGCAGATCTCTGTAAGTTCAAGGTCAGCCTGGTCTACAGTATGAGTTCCAGATGAGCTATTACACAAAGAAACCCTGTTTCAAAGAAGGAGGAGAAGAAAGAGGTGGGTCAGCGCCTTGAGCAGTGGCTGACAGACACAGGGTGCTAGAGAACTGTCGGCCACTCTTCCAACGCTCTAGCTCAGACTGGCCTCACCTGGCCCTGGTTCTTTAGTCAATATTATGGACAGAATTCCCAGCTGTTTCCTTGACTCCCTGTGGTAGTGCATCACACATTCCCTCCTGGGAGGGAGAAGGGGGATGAAAAGACATTCTATCGACTTGAAACAAAACTGAATTAAACTCAAGGCAGGGTAGCACTGGACTCCCCAGGAGCCAGCTCCGGAGAAAACAGGTAACTGGAAACTCCAGGACGTGTAGTGCCCTCTCCCATTACCTCCACACCCTACACATAGACAGTCATACATATGCTACACAGCCGTGCATACATACAGCCCTATACCCACCTCTTATTCCCACACAGCCTGCCTTTCTCCTCACTCTCCCGCGTCTTTGTCATGTTCCTATTGATGCCATGGTGGAGAAGGATGAACAATACCTACTTCTAAGAGGATCCTTTGGACCAGCCCTGAGTGGACAGCACACCTCTAAAGTCCCCAGGGACACTTGATCTTTGTGTCTCTGTTATTGTGACAAATAATCTGATCAAAAACAGCTGGTGGCAGGGTAGGGCTGGAGAGATGACTCAGTGGTTAATAGCACTGGCTGCTCTTGCAAAAGACCAAGGTTCAATTCCCAATATCCACATGGTGGCTCACAACCACCTGTAACTCCAGTTCCAGGGGATCTGATATCCTTTTCTGTCCTCCAAGAGCACCAGGCACATGTGTGGCAAACATATATAGATGCAGGCAAACATTCATACATACACACAAAAATAAAAAAGCAACTGGGGGAAGCTAAGTGTGATGGCTCATGCCTTTAATGCCACCACTAGGGGGGTAGAAGGAGACAGATCTCTGTGAGTTTGAGGCCAGTCTGGTCTACAAGTCTAGTTCCAGGACAGCCAGGGCTGTTATACAGAGAAACCTTGTCTCAAAAAAAAAACCACACACACACACACACACACACACACACACACACACACACACACACACACACACACACCAAACAAACAAACAAACAAACAAACAAACAAACAAACAAACAAACAAAAAAAGCAGCTTGGGAAAGAAGGTAATGGTTTGTGTGGCTTATACTTCCAGGTTAGTCTATCAGTGAGGACAGTCAGGACAGGAACTCAAGGTAGAAAGCTGTTTATTAGCTCTTTCTCATTGTGCTTAGCTAGATTTCATCTTAGCCAAGGATAGTCTGCCCAAAATACAGAACTTCCCACAGTGTGCTGGGCACTTCAAAATCTATTAAGAGAACTAAGCCAGTCTCTCACAGACATACCTACAGACCTACCTGCTCTAGGCAATTCCCCAAATGACTTCTTTCAGATGACTTTAGACTGTGTCAAGTTGAGAGTTAATATTAACTAGGACACTTTTCTTCATATATGGATCCTGTTCAAAGGATCTTGGGTAGCTTTATATATTCATGATTCAAGCCAATTTGCTTGTTGACATACTTTTTATAATTCTCTTTTTTTAAACTTATTTTACATTCCAACCCTAACTCCTTCCTCTTCTCCTCCTTTCTCGTCACCACCTTCCTCCTCACCCACCTCTGTTACTCTACCCCTCCTCTGTAATCACTCAGAAAGGGGCCACCCTCCCATGGGCACCATTGTGGTTACTTTTACAGCTCATATCCACTTAGGAGTGAGAACATGCCATATTTATCTTTCTAAGTCTGGATAACCTCCCACATGATGACTTTTTTCTAGTTCCATCCATTTGTCATCAAATGTTATGTCATTGTTTGTAACAGCTGAATAACACTTGTAAATTTACTACATTTTCTTTATCCATTCTTCAGTTGAGAGGGATCTAGGTTGTTTCCTGTTCTAGCTACTATGAATAAAGCTACTATGAACATAGTTGAGCAAATTTTCTTATGGTATGATTGAGCAACCTTTGGCTATATGCCCAAGAGTGGGGTTAATGGGTCTTGAGGTAGAACTGGGCCCTTTAAATATATGGGACAGGTTTACCCAAATTACACAAAGACTCAACAAACAAAGAGACTTACAGACCAATCACACTCATGAACATTGATGCAAAAATACTCCATAAAATACTAGCAAACTGAATTCAAGAACACATCAAAAAGATCATCCTCCATCACCATCAAGTAGGCTTTATCCCAGAGATGCAAGAATGGTTCAACTTATGAAAAGCTGTCAATGTCATCCACCAGATAAACAAACTAAAATCAAAACCACATGATTCTCTTAGTAGGTGCTGAAAAGCCTTTGACAAAACCCAACACCTTTTCTTGATAAAAGTCTTGGAGAGATCAGAGATACAAGAAACATAACTAAATGTAAAAAAGCAATATACAGCAAGCTGAGAGCCAATATAAAATTAAATGGAAGGAAACTCAAAGCAATTCCACTGAAATCGGGAACATCACTCTCTCCATATCTCTTCAATATTGTACTTCAAGTTATTTTTCTGCACAAAGTGGCTCCTTCATGTTGGCCCCCTACAATCTTGTCTACTACACACTTCTTTCTCCCTCTGCATTCCATTCCCCTAGGTTTACTCTACCTAACAAATCTTTCATTTTGAGAATGGTATATTAATAGACTTCTATAATGCACAACCTTCTAATATTGGAATTTTACTCAGTACAAAGTACATAAAACCTATTCTATAAGTTACATTTATCAGCAATCTGTGCTCCTTATTGCTGAGTAGAATGCCATTGTGTGGATAGACCATAGTTTATCAATTAACCCTTCAAAGGACATTTACATTTTGGGGGGTTTTGGTTATAAATAAATCTGTTATTAATTTTCTTTTCCTTGAGATAAATGCAAAGAAAGGCAATTGTCTCTTGTTGGTGAGGATGTGTAGTTTTATACTAAACTGCAAATCTGATTTCCATCATGGCTCCATCATTTCTCCATCCCTAAAACACTGTTTGAAAGTCATCCTGTCCTCTGCTTTCTTGTGTAAGTTTGATGTAGTTATTTTTTGTTTCAGATGTTCTATCAGGGATTCAGTGATACATCACTTAGATTTCATCATGAAATAAGAACCAGTAGCTCTTCAAGAAACTTACAGAATTCCAGGGGCCAGATTGGGACAACTGGGGTACCCACCTGGTACTGAGTAAAATTACAGGCTGTCATCCCCAGTAAAAGGTAGCTATTGAGGAACTATTCTGACTGTTGAGGCATTTAGCTTTAGCCCCAAGGACCAAACAACTGCCAGGTTCTCAATGTCTCAGGTGTGACTTGGCCGCCATTACTGTATTAAAGCAATATATATATTATATATCTCCATTGAATGTTCAGAGCTTAATGAGTTGTTGTGGAAACTTAGAATATAATGCTGAGAGCAGAGTAGATAGAAAGGCCTGGCTTGTGAAGTTTCAGAGGAAAGGTTTGAGAATCCTTTAAAGATTCTGTCAGGAAGAAAAGAAAGTAGGAAGTAGTCTTGAATGGATTGGCACAAGAGACAACTCTTGAATATAACAATAGTAGCATAGACACTGAGATCAATAATTAATAGATGGGACCTTATAAAACTGAAATGATTCTGTAAGGCAAAGGACACTGTCAATAGGACAGTGGCAGCCTACAGAATGAGTAAAGATCTTCAACAACCCCACATCCAACAGAGGCTGATTTCCAAAATATATAAAGAACTCCAAAACCCAGACATCAAAAACTTAAATAATCCATTAGGGGTACAGATCTCAACAGAGAACTCTCAACAAAAGATTCTCAAAAGCTGAAAAACACTTAAGGAAATATTCAGCATTCTTAGCCATCAGGAAAATGCAAATCAAAATGACTCTGAGATTCCATCTTATGCCTGTCAGAATGGCTAAGATCAAAATCACAAATCACAGCTTATGCTGGAGAGGATATGGAGCGAGGGGAACACACCTTCACTTCTGGTGGGAGTGCAAACATCTATAGCTACATTGGAAATCAATACGGTAGTTTCTGAGAAAATTGAAAATCTGTCTACCTCAAAGCTATACCACTCTTGGACACATAGCCAAAGGATACCCAATCACACCACAAGGACACTTGCTCAACTATGTTCATGGCAGCTTTATTTGTGATATCCAGAACCTGGAAACAACCCAGATGCCTCTCAACCAAAGAATCAATAAAGAAAAACAAAACAAAACAAAAAAAACCCAATGGCATCATGAAATTTAAAGCCAAATGGATAGAATTTTAAAAAAATCATTCTGAGTGAGGTAATCCAGATCCAGAAAGACAAACATGGTATGTAATCACTTATAGGTGGATAATAGCTGTAAAGGATAACCATGATACAATACATAGACACATAGAGGCTAGGTATCACTGAGGCCCAAGGGGAAATGCATGGATCTCTCTGAAATGGAAAAATAGGAGATATTTCCTGGGTGGACTAGGGATGGGTAGGAATGGGAACATGAATCAGGTTGGAGGGTGAGTTGAGGGGGAGATTACTGAGATAATAAGGGGAGGTGAGAAGAGAACATGAGAGAATGAGATGATGGGGTGGAGGAACAACAGAGAAGGAGAGCAAAGAAGTGGCTATCCTGATACAAGGAGCCATTGTGGGGTTAGAGAGAAACCTGGTGCTAGGGAAACACCCAAGAACCCACATGATGAACCCAGCTAGGACTCCAAGCAATAATGGAGAGGAAGTCTCAACTGGCCTTTCCCTATTATATATGAATAACCACCCTATTTGCCATTATAGAACCTTCATCCAGCAGTTGATGGAGGCAGACGTAGAGACCCATGGCTAAACACCAGGTCAGCTAGTGGTCTAGCTGAAGAGAAGGAGGAGAGATTTCATGAGCAGAGGGATCTAGATCATGATGGGGAGACCCATGGAGTAGGCTGTCCCTTGCTGTGGAGAGCTCGCAGACTCTAAAATGACAGCTGACAAATCTTCATGGAATGGATCTGGATCCTCGAAATGTGGATGACTATCGAAAGGTGTGGACAGTTTGTGGAGCCTCTTGCAGTCGGACCAGAGTCTATCCTGGGTGCATGAACTGGCTTCTTGGAGTCCATGCCCTGAGAGGGAACACCTTTCTTAATCTTGATACTCGGGGGAGGGACTTGGTTTTACCTCAACTGGATATGTGAGATCAAACTGATTCACCTTGGAATTCCCTGCCCTCTCTGAGGAGTGAATGTGTGTATGTGGGGGGGGGGGGTTGAGGTGGGGAGAAGCGGGGGGAGGACTGGGAGAAGAATGGGGGGACAGTGGTAGGTCTGAGAAAAAAATTTAAATAATAATAATAAAGAAACCTGGTGCAGAGGAAACTCCCAAGAATCTACCAAGATGACCATAGCTAAGACTCCTAGCAATAGGGTTATATAGCCTCAACTGGCCATCTCCTGTGACCAGGCAAGATTTCCAGTGGAGGGATTGGGACACCAACCAGCCATACAACCTTTAACCTACAGTCTGTCCTGCCTATGGGATGTGTTGGAGGGTGGGGCAGAGATTGCGAGAGTGCAGCGTCAGACCTAGGGAAGAACAAAATATGACTGGAGAAAAAAATGTCAATGCAATGATGCCTGATGATATTCTGTTATACCCATCCTCAGAGAGGCTTCACCTAGTAACGGATGGGAACAGATGCAGTCAAACAGTCAAACATTTAGCCAACCTCAGGGAATCTGCAGAAGATTGTAGGAGCCAGAGAATCAAGGACATCACAAGAAAATCCACAGAAACAACTAACCTGGCTCATAGGAGCTCACAGAGTCTGAACTGACGAGGGACCCTGCACGGGACTGACCTAGGCCCTCTTCATATGTGTGACAGTTGTGTAGCTTTGTCTATTTGTGGGATTCCTAACAGTGAGAGCAGGGGCTGTTCCTAATGCTTTGGCTAGCTTTTAGGAACCTACTCCTCATAATGGGTTGCCTTGCCCAGCTTTAATACAAGGGGAGGTGCTTAGTCTTACTACAATCTGATATCCCATGCTTTGTTGATACCCAATGGGAGACCTATCCTCTTCTGTAAAGAAACAGAGGAGTGGATTGAGGGAATGTGGGAAGGAAAGGGGAGGAGAGCAAGGAGGGGAAACTGTGGTCAGGATGTTAAATAAATAAATAAATAAATAAATTCTTAAATAAAAAAGGACCCTATCGGGGTCATTAGATCATGATTCTACACAGTCATCAATACCACTGTAAAACTAGCTTCCCGGCCCTTTACAGTCAGTGGGAACACAGATTACAGACCTCAAGCGTGGTTTCCAGTGGCAGCACAGACCACTGACATTAACCCGGCCCTCTGCCACAGCACAGGCCATAGACATCATCACAGTCCTTGGCAGCAGCAGCACAGGCCAAGGATATCAACATGGCCTCTAGGTCAACACAATTCCAGCCTCAGTAGAACCATCGACCACAACATGGCCCTTTGCAGCGTAGATCATAGATATCAACATGGCCCCAGACGGCATGCAGTGCAGCACAGACCACAGACATCCACATAGCACAGGATAGTAACGTGTTTTAGTTTTGCATCTGGACACTTTGATTAAAGTATTTATATACTCTAAGAGGGTGTGTGTGTGTGTGTCTTTTGGATTACTAATGTATAGAGTCCTATTATCTGCAAGTAGGATTACTTTGACTTCTTTTTCTGTGTGTGTTCTTTTTATTTCCATATCTTGTCCTGTTGCTCTAGCTGAGATTTCAAGTGCTATACTAAATATGAGGAGGTAGTGGACACTGATTTATTCCTAATCTTAACAGAAACACTTTGAGGTTTTTTTTTTTTTTTTTCACTCACCATGATGTTGGCTACATGTCTGTCGTATGTAACCATTCTTATGTTCAGATATGTTCTTTCCATTCCTAGTCTCTCTCTGACATTTATCATGAAGGAATATCAGTTTTAGTCAAAGCCTTTTGTGCATTTAATGAGATGATCATGTGATTTTTTTTTCTTTGAGTCTATATAATGGAAAACATTTATTCATTTGTACATAGCCATTCTTGCATTTCTGGAATGGAGATAACTTGGTCATGACCAATGAATGAAATTTTAAATATGATTTTACATTCAGCTTGCCAGTATTTTGTTAGGAGGGTTTGTATGTTCATTTGTATGAAATTTTATGTGTGCATTGGGAAGATCAGTCTGTAATTTTCTTCTTTGTTATTGTAATGTCTTCGCCTGGTTTTGGTATTAGGATAATACTGTATCCTTAAAGAGTTTGGAATCCTTTCTTTTCTTTTCTACTTAATGAAGTTATTTTTAAGGTGCAATGACAGGGCTAATAAGCAGAGGGTTTTTTTCCCTCGCTCTCTTTCCCTCATCTTCTCCCCTCACCCTCTCTCTTCTCCACTGTTTCCCCCTTTCCCTTCTGCTGGCTGGCTTTGCTTTATTTTGTTTTCGTCTCCAGAATTGTTGTCTCAGACTTGACTGAAATGCAGATGAAATCCTCCTGGGTCTGAGAAGAGAAGGGGGTGAGGGGATACAGAGGAAGCATTATAAATCCAAACAGCAGGAAGTATCTTAGGAGAAAAAGTCCCTAGAACGCAGCTTTACCTAAACAAGGGCTAATAATTGGGGCGGGGGGGGGGGGGAGAATCTAGGACATGCAGCTTTAAGATAATTATGAGTTACATTTGTCCATCAACAATCCAGTGTCTCTAATTTCTTTAAGGACAATTCACTAGATATTTAAAGTATAAAATAGCCACTTAAAATACTGTTTTATACTTTTGAAGATAAAAAGGGGAGCATTTTCACTCCAAGTGGCAAAATTTCATATGCACACAACTTCACCTCCCGCCCACACACAGTGTTTAACATTCCCACATATCTCTGTTTATATCTGTTAAAAAAATTTTAAGGCTGATTTTAATATAAAATAACAGATAGATGAATCTTTCTAAAAGTTTTTTTGTCTTAAATCTATATGTAATATCATTGCTTTTTTATGATAAGATTACAGAAGATGCCTCTCTAGACAGCAATATGGAGATTTGGATAAGTCTTTTTATTATGCTTCATCAGCAGACAAAGACTACTTTACTGAATCTTGTCAAGAAAACTTGTGGAAGTAATAAACTTCTACATTTAAAGAGTAGTTAAGTTAGTAAAATATAATTGTGCGGGTGT
Source organism: Phyllotis vaccarum (assembly GCA_033318265.1). NCBI lineage: Eukaryota > Metazoa > Chordata > Mammalia > Rodentia > Cricetidae > Phyllotis > Phyllotis vaccarum. Next base: position 36,373,135 of record JARWLC010000011.1, on the reverse strand, counting down.
GTTTGTGCCAACCTGACACAAACTAGAGCCACTTAGCAAGAAGGAACCACAACTGAGAAAACACCCCCACCAGATTAGCTGTGGAAGGAACCAGGTCACTGTGGGTGCTGCTGTCCCTGGGTAAGCGGTCCTGAATTAGATAAGGAAGCAGGCTGAGCAAGCCATGAGAAAAATCTGTAAGCAACACCCTTCCACCGCCTCTGCATCTGTTCCTGCCTCCGGTTCCCGCCTTAATCCTCTGCCCAGATTTCCTGGATGACAGACTTACCAGTTGCTTTTGGTCCTGGTTTTGACCACAACAATAGAAAAGTAAGGCAGAAATCTTGTCAGTTGCTCAGAGAAATTTCTAAGTGACTTTCTACTAGACAATTTTAAAATTCAATTTCAGAAGACAGAAAGATAAAATTTATAAGATTGGACTTACATGTAGGGACAGCTTTTGCATAACTGTTGGGCTCTACTTCATGTAGGAATGCAGACTCTAGGCAGACAGTGTAAAAGTTTAGGTGAGATGATTTTACTATTGAAATAGTAAAGTTGATGATCTGAATTAACTCATGGGGTGGCCTCTAGGCCTCAGTTCCTTGCTGGTAAATGTTATGATGCTAACAATAGTACTATTATTATATTTCATCTGTACATTACATTGGCACTTCCCAAGCTTGTCCACCCCCTTTGTCCCTAGAAGCCCCCAACTCACCTGAGAGACTAAAGAGTCAACCCCATGTGCATTTGCTCCAGTGGTCCTCCCAGGGTGTGCATCTGCTCCTCTTGGGTGTGCATTTCCTTAACAGGTCCCCTTCCCATCCAGTGTGGCCTGGGTGTGGACTCGCTGGTTTCACTCCTGTGACATATAGTACAAATCCTGTTTAGTATTATAATAAAACCCTGGAGCCAGATATTGGAAAAAGGCTGGAATATCAGGGAGACAGAGAAAGAAAATTTCCCCTAGCCAAGTTCTCAGGCTGAACAGGGCAGATGCTGTCTTCACGGGTCCTCAGCCTGACTGGTCATTTAGACAGCATGACTGAATTTCTGCCTATTCCTGCCTTATATTTCTTTTCCGGTACAGCTATTTTACTTCCTGGTTCAAGTCTACTGGAGCTAGGATTAAAGGTGTGAGCTAACACTGTCTGAATATTAGACAGGAATTCAGAGATTCTTCTAGATCTCTGTCTCCCCCAAGTAATGGGATTAAAGGTGTAGGTCACCACTCCCTGACCTGCATGGCTTGGCTGTGGATGGTTCTGTTTTCTGATGTTCCAGACAAATTTTCTTAAATATGTAATCTATCACCACAGTAAAAGGAGCATAGTTGGGGAGTTTGGGAGTAGTTACAAAGAGATTGTCCTGGTTACCGCCTTTCCATCATATTGCATTTCTCCCTTGCATTCTGCATACGTTTCCCCTACTTATTAAATTCCTCAGAGTTTGTTCCCACATTGGGACCTGAACATATAAGTGTTATCACTTCATCTCTGTCCCTAAACAATTATATAAGGCCCCAGATCTATGATGTATTTTCCACCCAATTCTACTTCTTTCCACTAAGGAAAAATTTTAATGATGAAGATGACTTAGAGTAAATTGATGACTACTTGGATTTCTTTCTGTAGATGGGAGGAAATGAAGACTTCAGAGTGGAAGTTTGCCTGTTCAACCAGAATGAGGAAGAAGTTCCCATTTCACCAGCCAGGAAGGTGGCCTGGAACTAAGTCAAAAGGAATTAACCACTGCCAGAATAAAATCAGGTAAGAAAAGACCTCTGCAAAGGTGTCTAGCAGCTTCCTGATGAGTTCAAGCTGAAGCCCATTAAGAGCAGGCAGGGGAACCCTGTACAGAGAGGTGACACATCCCCATAAATCCCTAAGAGCTACTTTCCCATTTCAGGAGCATACCAGAAAGAGACCAAAGAGCTGAACTTCCATTGTGAGTTCCACTGCCTGCTCTTGGGTGGTAACTCAACAATGGCCAGCACAGTTTCACACTACCCAAATGGTTTTGTCCAAGTTCCCAGAGAAGTCCCTTCCCCTTCCTCTGTGACTGTATGAAAATTCAAACTGTCCTCTCATCTGCTCTCAAAGAATCGCTGTTTCATATGTTTGTTGAAGCCCCATTGTGGGGATATGTTTTAAAAAACAGTTGGAGATAATCAAAGGACAGATCCACCTCCCCCAGTCTTTTTGCTTTTTTTTTTTCTTTCCCCAGATAGAGTTTTCTGTGTAACAGTCCTGGCTGTCCTGGAACTTGCTTTTGAAGACCAGGTTAGCTTTGAACTCATAGAGATTTTCTTGCCTCTGCTTCCCAAGTGCTGGGACTAACAGTGTGAGCCATGGCTTCTGCCTTATATACTTTCTTTGATCAGTTAGGGCATGACACCACCACTGCCTGCCTGGGAGCCTGGAACTCCTTCTGTAAACTAAAATGACCTCAAACTCTGATTTGATTGGATTAAGGGCATAGGTCACAACTCCTGGATATTCCCTGTGCTGGGATTAAAGGTGTGAGTTACCACTGTCCGTTCTTCCTAGACTGACTGTGGGTAGATCTCTCTGATATATCTGACTGTTTTTTATTATATTTGAAGCATATCCCCATGTAGTAGGAGGGTTCTCGGGTCCCGGGCGGCTGAGACCCACAGACCTGCCGCCCAGGCCCCCCAAAATGACTCAGACGCTATATTAACTTCATGTTGTTTGGCCTATGGCTCAGGAACATTGCTAGCTAGCTCTTACATCTTAAATCAACCCATTTCTATTAATCTGTCTGCCACGTGGCCCGTGGCTCACCTGTGTTTCTTACATGTTTCTTCTTGGGCGGCTTCAGCTCATCTGCCTCTGACTCCACCCTGCTTCTCCTACCTATGCTCTGATTTCTCCTCCTACTTCTTCTATGGTGCCTGTCATGGCCCAAAACAGCTCCTTTATTTAAAGATTGAGATTCACAGCATATATAAACGCATTCCCACATCATCCCCATACCCCTATAATTTTTGCTAGCATTCAAAAATGGAAGTCTTGAGAAATCCAAGGAGGGTATGACAAAACCCAGAGCTTGGCAATCATGAAATATTGAAAGCAAATACTGAGAGAAAGATGAGATTGTGAATAGTAGGTGGTCCACGATAGTCCAAAACAGGATAACATTTACAACATCCAAGTGAAAGCATAGCTCTTTCCTTGAAAACAGTGTTAGGTAGTTTGTTCTGTCTGCTGTAAGTCAGCAGGGTCTATAGTGCAGAGTTAGGTGGACCAAGGTTTCCTGAGCTGCGGGCTGTGCTGTGCTGTGGAAGGTATATGAACTTCCATTGCCACAGAACAGAAGAAAGCCATGTGTCAATTTATTTACCAAATGTATTGGTGGGGGACCATGTGTACGGGCCATGGCAGAATGGAGAAACCTTTGGTTTTGAAGCACTCTTGCCAAGTGATACAGCTTGGCTTTGAACTTGTGATCCTTATGCCTCAGCCTTCTGAGTGCAGAGTTTACAGGTGTGCACTACTACACTTGACACCAGGAAGCCTTTTATACAAGTTTCAGGTGTTATCTTATAGCAGTCTTAGCTCTGAAGTTAGTTGATGCTAAGCCTTGGCCATGCATTCTGTGAGTTTTATCTACTACTCACAAAGATGTTAGGTCAGATACAGAGGTTGAGCTATGCAAGATATCTGCTGTCCAGACTCCATATCTCACCTCTGCACCTTATGATGCTCTACTCAGCTGATTGATGTCAAGATGTCTTCAGGACCTTTAACATTCATGATTACTCCAGATAACTTTGGTTATACTGGAAGGAATCTGGGTATCCAAGTGCTAAGCTGTGATGGGGTATGGTGCTGCATGCCTATGATATCATCACTTGGGAGGCAAAAATAGGAAATGTCCAGTTAGGACCATATCGTGACACTTTGTCTCAAAAAAGAAATGAAGAGCCAGACAGTGGTGGGGTACACCTTTAATCACAGCACTCATCAGGCAGATGCAGATGGATCAGTTTGAGGTTAGCCTGGCCTATAGAGTCAGTTCCAGGATATCCAGGACTACACAGAGAAACCCTATCTCCAAAACCAAATAAATAAATAACATAAAATAACAAAAAAAAATGCTAAGCCCTGAAATGAGAAAAATGTTCACCTAACTAATGAAGGTGATGCCTTATTTGCATGCCTTTGTAATGTATTATGAAATTTCCAATAATTATCTTCATACAGAAAATTGTGTAGCATTGTGAAGTAAATGCCCTTTGACAGATAAATCATGATACATACACACTATGAAGTTTTTTTGCAGCCACTAGGAATGAGATTTGTCCTGGCAACTAATGTGATGAATTTCTATGTGTGTGAGTGGAAGGAGTAAGGCATAGGGAAGTGAATTCTGTGACTTTTGACTCTACACCGATGATACAAACAGCAAGATGCCTCACAGTGTATAGACACAGATGGTTAGACAAACATGGATTGTCTTATGGTTTCTATGGCTGTGAAGAGACACCATGACCACAGCAACTCTTATAAAGGAAAACATTTAATTGGGAGGGTGGCTTATAGTTCAGAGATTCAGTACATAATCAACAGGGTGGGGAGCATGCCATGTGCAGGCAGACAGGCTGCTGGAGATGTAGCTGAGAATCCTACATTTTTCAAGTAACAGGAAGTTGACTGGTAACACTGGGAGTATCTTGAGCATAGGAGACCTCAAAGCCCACTCCCACTGTGACACACTTCCCCCAACAAGGTCATAGTTACTCCAACAAGGCCACACTTCTAACAGTACCACTCCCTTTGGAGGTCATTTTCTTTCAAACCATAGCATGTATGAAGTTCCAAGAACATGTGGCAGATCCTCAACTTGCAATAGAGGCCAAGATGAGGTGCCACAGAGAACAAACAGGTAGAGGGACAGAAAGGAAACAGATGAAAACTTAATATTTATAATATAACTTCTTTGATCCCATTAATTTACATCCTTCCACCCATCCATCTATCAAAGAATTTAAAAAGGCCTTGAACATCACAAACTGGCAGGATATACAATTAATCATATACATTAGTAAGTCAAAAATGTTTACTGTACATGAATATACACTCAATGATCTAGTTCTGTTTAAAGCACACATACACACACACACACACACACACACACACACACACACACACTATTTTTATGTGTACAATTTGAGGGGAAACCTGTAATTAGAAATAATCCTGTGTTGACAGATGGTATAACTTTTGACAGATACTGCATCTTGCTGAGACCATTTTAGTACAGTTTCCATGTGATTTTGAGGGTCACAAGATGGAAAGAAAAGACAACAACAAATCGTTAGAATTTGGCTCCTGCCGCTTCCACTCACCTCAGTGACTTGGGTAAGACTTGCTCTCTGTCTCTTGGCTGTTAGAATAGGAGCTTGTGAACATGGAGCGCTCTAGGCTGGCATTTAAGCTGAGGTTCGTAATGGGATCATGTAGCTTCTCTTGACATCAGTTAGGATTTCATAGGCATCTGTTTGATGGGCTGTAGTATTTTGCAAGCTTGTAGCATATGAGTGTGAATTATGGCAGACATTTAGAACATTCTTTTCTAGCTATTATGTAGGGTTGATAGCTTTCTTTTTTCATTATGAGATTTCCTCAGCCACGGTGTTTACTTCTTTTTGATAAATACAACAAATTGGACAGTGATAATCCAGGACATAACTAAAAAAGAGTCTAGCTTGCATTAAGCACAGAATCGAAAAATCTGGACACTTGTGTATGGTCTTCCTCCTACTTTTCTTTCTACTGGTGTGGTAAAATACCATGACCAAAAGTAACTTCTGGAGAAAGGACCTGGGGCTTACAGGTTACAGCCTGTCATCAAGAGAAACCAGGAGAGGAACTCCAGCAAGACTCTAGAGGCAGAAACCTGGAAACAGAAACAGAAGCAGAGACCAGAGAGGTTAAGATTAAATGAAGTTAAATTTGGTCACTATGAAATTATCTAGCATAATCTGACAAGTGTCCTTCTATGAAGATTAGATTAGGACACATAGGAGGCAAGGAAGGTGCCGTGCCGATCTAGAAGCTAAGATGAGAAGACTCTGGAGAAATTAACCATGGTTATATCTTGTCGCTAGCTTCAAGCTTTCTATGCTCACATGGAAGAATCTGTTATTTGAATCCATCTGTGACACTAGTTAGAGAAAACCAACACTGTGGGAGATTGTGTTGTTTCGTTGTAAATAATTGTCCCACCCACTGGTTTAATAAAAAGCGCTGATTGGTCAAAGGCAGACAGGAAGTGTGGGCAGGGCGACCAGACTAAGAAAACTCAGAGAACAGAAAGCACAGAGCAGAATGCCAGAGAGAAGCCGGAAGAAGCAGAGGACAACCATGGTGCTCTAAGAAAAGATACCGAGCCCCATGGCTGAACAGATTTAGAGTCATGGGTTAGATTAAGGGTAAAGAGTTAGCAAGTTATATGCCTGGGCCTTAGGCCGATCAGCCTAAAACTATTGTAAGCATCTGTGTGTCTCCATGGATCTTTGGGTCTGCAGGCCTAAACCCTGAGGCTAGGCCCAAAAGTCAGGGCCAGAAACCTCTTACTGCACAACACAGACACATACATGGTATATGCTTTCTATTGTCTTTCTCTCTCTGCTGGCTGGGAAGCAGGTGATTAGGACAAACTTGAAAGCATGTCAAAGATAATGAATCTTCTGTTAGTCAAATCTCAAGATCACCCTGTGGGTTGGAGCCTGCCATGATGACTATCAGGGAAATCCATTTGGGGAAAAAAAAAAAAAGGAAAAGAAAAGAATAATAAACTCATAAAGCATGAAACTACTCTGACCTAGGTGATCTGTCAATTGGCTAAAATTGATCCCTCTAAACAGAGACACCCTCAAGGCAGATGGGGACAGCAGTGTGGTGTGAATGGACACCCTTTGCAGTAACTCCAAGATGATGAGAAGATGGGGCAGTGCATTGATTGTGGCATGTTCTTCAGAAAAAGGGGGAGTGAGTGCTTAAACCTCATGAGACCACAAGAAAGCTACCATAATCTGGGACTAAAACCTTGAGTGAATGATTCTCATTTAGAAAAAGAAATGATTGAGTCTCATGCTGATAAACAACAGCTGTGGCAGAAAATACCAAAAATGTTGCTGTTTATGTTGGCTTCCCTTGCCAGGACTCTTCATGTGAAGTGCACTGTGTGTAAGGTTTTCTGACTAAGTTACTTAATAAGTCACCAAAGCACCCAAGTAATTAAGAAGTGGGTGGTCTATCTTGAAGGGTAAACAACATAATTTATCTGTGATCCTTTTGTTCCCGCTGTGGGATGAGTTCCAAACTCACAAACTCATTCAGACTGAAAACTGAGCTTGGCTATAAATGAATGAAAACTCTCAAATCCAAACCCGGGAATCCCCAGTGGCAGCATCAGCCAGCATTCATGCTGGGACGAGATTCCAGGTCTAGGGCCATCGTAGGTGCCAGACTGTCCTGTTCCCCCACACCCCAAGAATGTTCTGTTGTAACAGGGATAAGCTGAAGCCCTACATATTATCATACTCTCTTATAGGCCATCTTGTGGCCTTCTAAAAAAAAAAAAAAATCAAGGGTAGGGGCATACAGTATGCTTGAATATGGTTACATGTGACATGCCATCCACTCTGGCCAGTGAAATCTGACTGAGCACACTGGAGAGCATTTCTGGGTAGGAGCACTTGGGAGTCAGTACTGGTACATCTTCCCCACTGGTGGGGTTGAAACACACAGAGCATTGCACGTTGGTCTAGGGAAGCAGCCTGCGATAGCAAGCTATCCAAAGATAGAGCAGTCTAAGAAGTGTCCAATGCCAGCAATACTCCCTGCAACCACTCTCTTTTCTTCAGCTGTCCACTGATATTTGGAGGTTCTTTTCATCGTGGCTCAGCCCAAGCCCAGCCCATGATTGCCTCTGAAGTACGACTGCCACTCATCCCTTGGCATCTTTCTCTTGTCCTCAGAATCTCAGAGCATCTTTAGCTGGGTGTGTAAACACGTACAGGAAAAGTGACATTTTCTTAAGCTCCCTCAGAGTTTGGAAAGCTGAATTCATTGTGGCATCCTGCTGTGCCTTAGATCAGTGTGGCTCTTTCTTTCTTTCTTTTTTAATAGGAGAAGAAAGAGCCTTCTTATGCTTATGTGCAGAGGTGAAGAGACTGTAGGCCACCTCTGCCCCACAGTTGGGAGGGTCTGGGGCCTTCTGTTCTGAGCCCTGCACAAAGCTCATCCTGTCTTCTTCATATGAGAATCTGCCCCACTGACAGCATCTCTGAACATTTCTAAAGGACCCAGTGGAACTCTCTCTGCCAAGTCTAGATTCTTGATATTTAGAAAGTGTGGGCTAATAAATTTGTGCTCATCCCCAATGGCTGTATGTCATCATGGACCCATATCAGACCATGGAAACAAGAGAGACACCTGAAAGAAGGCAAAGCAGGAAGGGAGACGCAACCTTGTCCCTGGCCATTTTGTGGAGCTGGCTATGATGCAATCAAACCAGAAACACACTTTCTTCTTGCAACCCACGGTTTCTTCATAAGAAAGCTGAACTTCCACTGTGACTGAGACAGTTATCCAAATTCTGCTGTAATTCATACTTGAAATGTTCTTGGAAACCTCCAGGAAGTGAAAATCATTGGATCAACCTTCTTCTTCAAAGAAGCAAACCTAGTGTGGCGGAAACTTCCTGGAATCTATGAGAGTGACCTGATTGAAGACTTGTGGTGATGGGGGATACAGAGCCTGAACCAGAACCTTTTGTAACCAGGCAAGGCTTCAAGAGGTGTGAATGGAACATTAACCCAGCCGCAAAACCTCCAACCTATAGTTTGTCTTGCCTGAAACATATGCAGGGTTAATGGTAGTGCAGAGCATGTGGGATTGGCCAACCAATGACTGGTCCAACTTGCAGCCCATGTCATGAGAAAGAGCCCAGGCCCAACACTGCCTGGATGACCAGGAACCAGAGGCTGGATAGCCCAGAGAGCTAAGATATAATCAAACACAATGTTAAAAAAAAAGTCAATGAAATGATTCCTGATGATATTCTGCTATACTCATAGATTGATGCATAGCCCAGTTGTCATCAAAGAGGCTTCCTCCAGCAACTGAGGGAGTAGATGCAGAGCCCCATGATTAAACATTAGGTAGAGCTCTGAGAACCCTACAGAAGAAGTAGAGGAGGGATTGTAGGAGCCAGAGGAGTTGAGGACACCATGAGAACATGACCCACAGAATCAACCAAGCAGGGCTCATAGGGGATCATGGAGACTGAAGAAATAACAGCACCTATATGTGTCTGAACTAGGTCCTCTGCATATATGTTACAGTTGTGTAACATACATGTTGTACAACAGCTTGGTGCTTCTGTGGAACTTCTAATGTGGAAGTAGGGGATGTCTTTGTCTCTTTTGTTTGTTCTCGGGACCCTTTTCCTCCTATTGGGTTGCCTCATCCAGCCTTGATATGAGGGTTTGTGCCTGGTTTTTATTGTAACTTGTTATGCCATGTTTGACTGATATCCTTCTGCAGAAAAAGAAAGGGGTGGGTCTGGGGGGAAGGGGGGGTTGCAGGAGGGCTGGGGCGGTGGTGAAGGGAGCACGACTGTGGTCAGAATGTAATGAATGAGAAAAGAATAAATTCTTTAAAGGGGGGGCAGAGCTGGCTTGATGGCTCAGCAGTTAAGAGCACTGACTGCTCTCTCAGAGGTCCTGAGTTCAATTCCCAGCAGCCACATGGTGGCTCACAACCATCTCTAGTGGAATATAATGACCTTTTGTGGCATAAAGTCATACATGCAGACAGAGGCTCATATACATAAAATAAATAAATTAATCTTTAAAGGAGAAGAAGCAGAGGTTTTTGGACATTGATAGAGAGACTTCCAGTCTGGTGTGTAAGAATGACTTTCTGTCTTCAAAGTAACAGTTAGCAGAAATCCGTGTCTTGAAAGTGAGATGCAGATGTGTCAGTGACTGTTGGGCAGAGAAACCTGGAAAGGGCCCTGTCACTTTGGGTACAGTGAACAGAGTTCAAAGATCCCTAGGATCTCTGGGGAGGGAGTGGATGGAATTGACTGCCAATGGCTTATGAGGAGGAGTCTGGGGTACAAGACTGTTCAGCATCATTGTGGTGCTAGAGACACAAAATCCTAGGGAGGGCTTGTGTTTTACTCCCCAAATCCCTCTGCAGATCATGCTAAGTAGCTCCTTCCAAATGACATCCACACGGGGCTTTAATAAATACTGAAATCTCAGAATGTGTTCAGTTTGTCACACATGTTGGATGGCTCCCTACTCACAGTGGCAACGTGGCTCCCTTCTGCCAGCAGTCAGCTCTCCCTGGGTGAAAAATGAGCTGAAAGAGAGTCCATTCACTGCCAAGAGTTATGGGCTGCATCCAGAGGGGGTGCCTTAGCTGTCCCAGGGCCTTTTGCTATTCTCAGACTTAATGCTGTAAGAACCAATAGCTGAAATAGGCAGATGTACAAACCGTCATTAATTGTGGATTCACCAGCCAACCTTAGTCCTGCCAGTTCTCACTTCTGATTTAATAAATGAACACCCGAGAGGAAGCTAGGCATCTACGTGAATGTAGACTTTAAGAAAAGATATGATCTCTCTGTCCCTTTGCTGAAAAGAAGTACCATAAAGGGTCACCCCGCCCCCAAATTATTCTAGTTAATTTAGCATAACTTTGAGTCAATGTCCCACCAGTATTTAGGGAGAATCTAACAAAAATTGTATTAATGTTAAAGCTGAAATTTAAAAAAAAAAAAAAAAAACCCAAAAAAACCAAAAAACTGAGCTTCATTTTGAAAAAGAAGGGAAGAATTTCCTGAGACCAGTGAAATATGCTCTTAGAACATTAAAACAGGTATGGCAACCAAAACAGTGTGGTCCTCGCTCAGCGACAAGTGGACTCGTGGGCTGGGACTGAGAATCCAGAAACAGAATCTCACAGAGCTCATGATGAATAATGACAACAAAAAAAAATAGTCTGTCCACTCAAAATGAAAAACAAGACAAAACAAAAAACTACTAATGACAAGTGGCATAGGTTGGAAGAGATGCCTCACTAAAGATCTAACAAGCTGCAGATAAGCATGTGAAGGGACAGTCAAGCCATGAGGGAAATGCAAATCGCCACCAAAGTGAAAACACCATGGTTGTTTGAGTAAGTTAAGAAAACCCCAGGACAACACAGCAGCAGAAAATCAAGTGCCAAGGGAAACGCTAGCAATGGGAGGGAGCGTTTTCTGCCTTCCAGGAGGGGATGCAGAAGGATACAATAGCTTTGAAAACAGAGGCAGCCCCTCCTATACAGGTGAGACAATAGGCCATATGATATGTGCCTCTGAATCGCCCTCCCCAGGGGCACACTCAAGAGAGAGAGACACACGCTCTTAAAATAAAAACCTATAGTCAGAACTCCACAGCAGCTTTGTTCATGGTGAGAGGAAACACCTCACATGCTCTTCCACAAAGAAAGAAAATGGGCTACATTAGAATCTTATTGAGCCATGGCAGGCAACAGGCTGGTGATGCCCACTCACATCATGGCTGCATCTGTGAATACCCAGTGAAGAAGGCTGCTATAGCTTAAATATAAAATGTGTCCAGAGATCCATATACTAATGATTTGGTCCTCAGAGTGCCACCGTGGAAAGTGGTACAGCCACATGAGACACTACCTCTTCTCCTTCAGTTTCCTCCTCCTCCTCCTCCTCCTCCTCCTCCTCCTCCTCCTCCCTCTTCTCTCTCTCTCTTAGTGCTGAAGCTGTGAGAGTGTTTTTAAGGGGATTGTGGGACCATGGGTCATTCTCTTCCTCCTGGCCACAAAGTGAGTGCTTTGTTCTACTAAACCTCCCCCTTTCCACCCATATGCCCACTACAGATGTGATGTGTCACCCAATTTGGGGGGCTAGAACCACCAAAATTGTTGTCTTAGGTTTCCTACTGCCGTGAAAAAACCACCATGACCAAAAGCAACCTGGTGAAGAAAGAGTTTATTTTGGCTTACACTTCCAGATCATAGTCCACCCTGAGGAAACTCAGGGCAGGAACCTGGAGGCAGGAACTGAAGCAGGAGCCACGAGGGAGTATTGCATGCTTACTGCCTTCCTCCCTATGACTTGCTCGACCTGCTTTCTTAAATAACTTGGGCCGACCTTCCCAGGGGAGGTACAGGTGAGGCTCTCCCACATAAATTATTAATCAGGAAGATACTATTTGATGCCATTTTTCCCAGTTGCGGTTCTGTATTTCCAGACGCCCCTAGCCTGTGTCAAGTTGACATGAAAACCAGCTGGCACAACCGTAAAGCAGAGGAAGCCTCTTCTCTTTGTTTTGTTATTCCAGGTACCCCCTGACAGCCCTGTGAAGCTGACTAAGACAGGTGCCATCCCCCAAACTGCACACCAAGTCACTTCTTTTTTATGATAGTCTGGAAAAGGAAAATGGGGATGAAGAAACATTTAGTGAGCTGACCTGGGGAGGGAGTGGATGGAATTGACTGCCAATGGCTTATGAGGAGGAGTCTGAGTACAAGACTGTTCAGCATCATTGTGGTGCTAGAGACACAAAATCCTAGGTGGTGGAGCTGGAGATGCGGCCACTGGTAGAGCACTTTCCTGGCATGAGCAGAAGCCTGGGTTCCATCCCTAGCACCATAAAAACAAAGCAAAACAAACCTCTATATACCTAATGTCAATTTTATTGAATTTAATACTTAAATAGAAAGCACATTATGTCCTCTTTGAGTTAGAACTATTTAATTTTTGGTGTGGTGGTGGGCTAATTTAGACCTCATATAAAAGTAAAATCCAGTTGAGTCAAGGACTTAATTATGGTATAAGGTCAAAATTATAATAGAGTAGTAGATGTAAATGGCTTTTCTTGGTGATATTTTGTAAGTTTCTGCTTCTATAACCCAGCAGGAAAGCCTTCTGGCCACTGGAAGAACTGGGGACGCAGACGCAGGGCACTGGGAATAAATCAGGAGAGTGAAGACTGACTAGGCTGCCACATGGTTTGTGTGAGTTGAATGCAGAGTGTTTCCTTGTCCTGGCTCAGGAAACTAGAATCTCTCATGTTGAGGCTGGTCTGCGGGCACTGTTGCCCTGCATACTATTTAGTTTGAGTCTGTGGTATCTGACATGGTAGGCTCCATTTTGCCATGGAGCCCAATGCAGGGGGCCCAGTTCAGCACAATGGCTGCCTGTCACTTTTCCTGAGCATCATAACTATAGAAACTAAAATATTGTAAAGAAACTTGAATGAAAAATTTTATGCTTTTGGCTAAAGGATGTCAAAAATCCCTAACTCCCCTTCTATTTGAGGATGAAAAAAAAAAAAAACACTGTATAGGAAATAAACATGTTGAAAAATTCATGGAAATATCTGCAACTTAGATGGTAATGGATTAACTTTATTGTGAAGAACTCACTAAAGAAAAGGGATGTAAATTAAAATGTAGAAAATGCATTGAAGAGTCAATTCACAAACTCACAAATTCCGCAGCTCCTGAAGGACAGAGGGAAGAAATCACAGCTGGCTTTGTTGGCGCATCAGACTACTAGCGAAGGGCATGGGACATCTTGGACTTGGAAATGGGAGCCATGGAGACATCCGTAGAGACAAAGTTTGCATGATGACATGTCATGTTTAAAGATATACCAGCACACCCCAGAGGATGCTTGTGGTGAGCTCTTTGTACTATTGAAACTTCTTTTGGAACCTTTAAAATGACAATGTTGTCTGTGACCTCCAGGAGGAAAAATGGAGAATAGCCTGTCCAGAGGCATACGTCCCTATGATTTTCCTCTAAAATGGGTCACCTTGAGTCATACAGAGGTGTCTGGATAGTGGCCAGTCTTCACTCATTTCTTCGTGCTCTTCCCGCTGTGCTGGGAATCCTGTGAACAGTGAACACAGCCCCTTCTGATAAGAGGATAACCCACCTCTAAGCAGAAAGAAATCATCTAATGCTCTAAGAGTACCTCCACCCTTCACTGAAAAGCAAAGTTGTTCACAAACCAGTCCAGTGTACTGTCAGAGACAGGTGAGTAGTAGAGGACGGTAGTTATAAATACCAGCCAAGGCCATGTGACCAACTGCAAAAATGATGATTGTAACTGACAAGAGTATTGCAGTTATATTTTGTTAAGAATGTGTTTGTATAGTTACTGTGTTTCCTTTCCTCTGTTTCTCTAATCATGTAACATAACATAAATTAAGAGATATTTAAGTTTTCAGATACCCAAGGAACGTCCCTCAGGAACCTTGCCACCTATTCTAAAGTTTATATGAGGCATAGCTACACTGGCCTTATTATGATCTGGTTATTGTATTCATTTGGAAATTAAGCATGATATAAGGAGATATGATTGTGTGTTGACAAGGGGTAAGGGTTGTGACAACTATTCTTGGTTATACCATTTAAAGTGGGAAGATCCACTTTCAATCCAGATTATTTAAGGTAGGATGATGCACCTTAAATCTAGATCTTGAAGGTAGGAAGATCCACCTTTTTGTTTAGTTTTCCGAGAAAGGTTTCTCTGTGTAGCCCTGGCTGTCCTGAAACTCAAAGATCCACTGCCTCTGTTATGAGATCAAATACACACACACACACATACACACACACTAATTTTAGGGTTCTATTGCTCTAGAGAACCCTGACTGATTCCCCATCCTAGAGAAAGTTATCCTGCACACTTTGAAGAATGTGAGACTCAGAGACAGTGAAGGAAAGAACCAGTATGTAAACAGCAGAGCTAGAAGTCATCATCCCCTGAGGGTTAGCCTGGAGGCAGCAGTTCAGAAGTTGCTGCTCCATGTGAGCCCGACCAACAACAGCTTCTGAGATGCCTGTGAAGAGCTTTACCTGAGGCCTGTGAAGAGCTTTACCTGAGGCCTGTGAAGAGCTTTACCTGAGGCTTGTCCTAAGAGAAGAAGCTGAAGTGACAAGCCCATAGAAACCTGTGTGGTGATAACAAGGACTAGCTATAACAAGAGATAGACGACGTTAGTTCCCGATCTGAACCAAGACTGCATGTTTTCCTGACAAGCTGGAAATGATTCAACCTGATCTAACTCAAAATTTCGCTGTGACTCCCTTTTTCCCAATACAAATTAGCATAAATGACCCCGAATTAATGAATCAAATCTGTAGGGCTATGTTTCAGGCAGGCATGGTGACATAACTGGTGGGATCCAGTGTAACATGAAAACGTGGGGGGCCTCAGAAATGATTAGCGATTTTTCAAATAGGAACAATAGGCCATCAAAGGGTGTTCATACCCCTGTGCCGTTGGGGGGGGGGGGCACCCATGAAAGCAGTTCTGCTCAGACTGTGTCTGATTTTGTAGAACATGACTAAGTCTAAACCTGTCCAAACCAGAAGACAGGCCAGCTTGTTCATGCCTAAAGCGCCGTGACATTTTAAGTTTTTACCTGAAAGGATCAACGCTTAAGAAATGAAAAGCTGTCTACGAGCTTGGGTCACTAACAAAAGGCAGATGGCATACACATACACGCTGACCAAAGAGAGGCCACCACTGGGCGAACTCATCGAAAGGGAGCTGTAGAACGAGGCAGCTTAAGCTTTTGCCACGAATAGGATGGTGAACCTTCAGTCACTGTGATAATAAATAAGCTTCTCATCCCCAAATTTCCTCACACTTCTGCTAATCCTTCTTCATTGCCTCAGGAGACATTCCCTGACTGCTGAATGTTATTTTCTAAAATGTATAAAAACATAACCAGTCCTGAGAATTCCTTCTATATACCAGATATGCGTCCTGAAACAGACATGTAACTTACAAACTCTTTCCCAGTCTGTGCCTTGCCTTTGTAGTTCCCCAACAATGCTTTTTGGAGAACAGACATTTTTAATTTGGATAGGCTCTGCATGATGAGTTTTGATCTCTTATGCTTTTGGTGCTGTGTTTCTAAGATCTTTGGCTAATAAAAATAAACTTGGGACTCAAATCTATAACTTGGCTTCACAAGCCACATCTTCCCCTTCGTGCTTATGAACTTGCTGGCTGCTATTCGAGCCTTCACTACATGCCAGACTCTGAAGCTGCAGCAGAGAGTAAAACCAAGCAAGAGTGTCAGCCTCCTGACATGGTGGCTCCAGGCTGGGAGAGAGGAGCTTATATCAGGCTGGCAATATGGCAACTGTGGTTCTATAGGAAATTAAAGGGGGAAAAAGATATGGCAAGTGGAATGGACAGGGAGGGATGCTCTGAGGCCTGGGGTGATGGGTGCCAAGAAGATCCTACAATGGCATCTGGTAGGATCTAGGAGCCATGGCTGAGGGAAGCAGCTGCACTGGCTCCAAAGGGAAAACAAGGGCCTGGATTTTTCTCCTGGAGGCTTCTGAAGGCACCATGCAGAGATGTGGTGTATTCCAGATGCCAGGCTGAGGACAGACTGGCCACCCAGAGGAAGCTCTGTGGATAGTTGAAGTGAGAAACAGAGCAACTTGGATGATCTTTAACATAGAATAGCTAAACAGGGTGAGATATAAATAGTCAGGCTTCCTTTGAATATAAACCTGAAGGAATTTTCTGGTGGGTTAGATGGGGTGGGGCAGAGAGGGAGGGACAGGAAAAAGAAGAGAAAAATGCTAAGCAGGAAGCATCCTGGCTGTGCCAGCAGAAAAACCATTTGTGGGGTGCCAAGCCTCTTAGGACTGTGGAAATTGGGTTTGGGGTACTTGCATGTGAGGACTGTCTATTAGAACAGAGATGTCCACATGGCAGTCGTGAGAGCTGCAAGGTAAAGAGTCATTAGTGTAGGTAGGAGACAGAGAAGACTCCAGCTTCCTGCTGGGGTGAAACCCGGTGCTGGGTGCTGCACAGGACTTGTTAGTTGGAAACAGGACACAGCGGAGGAGCCTGGAGCTGTGAGGGCCAAGAGAGGTGTGAGGGAGTAGAAAGAAAAGGCGAGCTGAAGACAAGGAGGCTGGGCTTCAGAGAGGAGCATCTGGTAGGCTGCTTCCAGCAAGCAAGGACCAAGATGGCCCCAGAACCAACGTTTGGGTAGAAAGAGTGAGATCATAAAACTACTACTGAACACCCATGGGAGGTTCATACAGAAACAGGCAGAAGATGACAGAGAAGGAGGAAACGAGCTGTGCCCTCTTTTTTATCCTCCCCTCCCCCTCTTCTTCCTTTTTCCCTGTCTTCCTCCACTCTCTTTTGTTCTGGGTTAGATGGAGACAATGCCTCAAAAAGATACCCACGCCCTATCCTACTCAGGTGCTGAAAAAGGCATTTTAGCCTTGAGGGAAATCAAGACAATATGAGAATCTAATTTTTACCCTAATATTTATTTTGCAAATATGAGACTGTCCTGTATGGATTTTCTGAAAAGAAATGGTATAGGAGGCAGGACATTAAAGGCTTACCATAGTCTAGAAGAACTCTGTGTCATATGTATGTTGTCCATGAGGTGGCGATGTTGTGCCACAAAAGGAAACCTTTTCCAGCTATTGCTCTGCAAAACCCAGGCACAGCTTTGTAAAAAAGATTATTCTGTCCATCCCGCTCCACCACTAACTTTTCACAGAACTCACAGACTGCATGCCTGGCTTCCTAAACTGAAACTTTAATCAGGCTCTTGGCTTCATTGTAGGTCTACAAGCTCTTGAATCCAATGCGTTTCTACTACTTTTGAAAATGTCTTCTGTGGCTGTTTCCTCTACCAACATCCTGGAAAACAATTCTGCTATTGCATAGGAAAAAGAAGCAGCAGATAGATTCCCATGCGCCGCAAGGTTCAGCTGGTCCATGTGCTCAATGAGCTGGAGAGGGCTCTCCCCTCACTTCAGCACAGACTTCCAGAATGGTGTTCACCATCTTCGCACAGCTTGGTGGCATCCGTGCATCATGGTATTGGGCATCTATCACTGCCACCCATCTCTAAGACTGTTTCACTTTCCTAAGTGAACACGGGCTTCCCCCCCCCCCCCCCGCTCAGCCTCTGCCCACCTCTCTGCTATTTGTATGAGTTTTACTTTTCTAGGTACCTCAATTAAGTGCAATGCAGAGTAGTATCCTCTGTGACTTGCTTGTCTAATTAACCTTGGGGTTCACCATGTGCTAGCTTTGTTAGGATCTCTTCCATTTTAACTGGTATTTCCTCTATTCCTTTGCATGCATGCACACTCACTTGTAATGATTACACTTAAATAAGCCTTTGCCTCATTTCTACCCCTTAGTTGGATGTGCAAGCATGTCTTTGAGTCTCTGCTTTCAATTACCTTGTATGTGTACCCAAAGCTGAATTGCTGGATCACATGGTAATTCTGTGTTAAGCCTTTTGAGGGGCCACCATGCTTTCCATGGTGACTGCAGCAATTTACAGTCCCACCAGCTGTGCCTCTAGAGTGCAAAGTGGGTGGGGAGAGTCTCAGAGGAGTAAGTGCAGGAAATCTTTGGATGGCTTCTCAGGCAAAGTGTGGTGGTGAGCATACCAGTTTTAGGTTACTGGGTACAGAGAAGGATGTCAAGGAAGCTCATGCATGAGGCCTCTAGGCCAGCAGCTAGCAGGGCTTGAAAATGGGGCTGGCCAACTGCAACCCCTGTACAGTGTCCTGGGCAAAAGCTAATGTACAGACCTTCACACCAAACTTCCACATCTTTCTTAGGCACCAACTTGAGACAGATGAGGTCACTAGCATGACCTCCATCTTTCTGAGATCCATAGAAAGTTTCATTTCTCTGTTGTTAGAGTTTCATGGAGCTTTGGCATTTCTCGGTGAAATAACCTTTTTGTATTGTGGTCAGCAGAAGAGCTGTCAAGCTGTTCATCATAAATTCATTTGAGTGATTAGTAGAGTAAATATTGGCTTGTTGGTGTCTGGCTTGAGCTACTGTCCAATGCACCTGCCCAAGGTACTGTCTCAGAGTATTCCATCTCACCAAATTCTCTATGTGTGCACACTTAGAGACAGCGTAGCGTGATGACACACAGTTTAAAAAGGAAACCTGTGTTGTCATAAGCTCGGCTTGTTTTGCCCAGAAGAGTGCTAAGTCCTGGGTGCTAAAAGCCCCAAGTCAAAATCAGTCATCTTTAAAGAGAGTTTTATTTGTGCAAAAAACATACATATTTCAATAAACTGAATGACACTGCATATATGCTAAAAATAAAAATGTAAAATAAAATTTTTAAGCAATCAGATCAGACAGGCGGTTCCAAATAGCATTCAGAGTGGAGCCAGGTAACCAGAACTGGGGACAACTGTCTGAGCCAAGCAAAAGAGCTCAACATGCCTTGATCTGTGTAGCAGAATCAATGTTCTGGCCCAAGAGAGGAAAGAATTGTCCTGACAGTGGCATTTATGATTAAAACTGTGTGCACACTGTCCCAGATGCTTCTGCACAGCCAGGTCATTAATGTGTACAGCTCCTTACAAAGCAAGTATTGCTGACCCAGTTCAGAGAAGGTAAGTAGCATTCCCAAGATCACACAGCTCTTAAGTGCCAGAACTAGGGTCCACTATCTGTTGCTTGTCTCTAAGTAAAATAAGGAACTGCCATATGCATGTGCATGTGTGTGTACAAGTGTGTGTGTGTGTGTGTGTGTGTGTGTGTGTGCACGTGTGCATGTGTATGCATGTGTGTGTGTGATTATTATTATTTTTTGCTTGCACATAATTGTGCACTGCTTGGTGCCTGGTGCCTATGGAGGCCAGAAGAGAGGACATCAGATCCCCTGGAACTCACGTTGCAGGCAGTTGTGAGCCACAGTGTGGGTGCTGGAAATTGAGCCCAGGTCCTCTGGAAGAACAACTAATGCTATAGCGTAGTAAGAGGTTTCTGTCCTGGACTTTTGGGCCTAACCTCAAGGTTCAGACCCAGAGACCCACAGACCTGCAGAGACACACAGATGCTTACAATAGTTTTAGGCTGATTGGCCTAAGGCCCAGGCATATAATTTAATAACTCTTTACCCTTAAACTAACCTATGATTCTTATCCTGTTCAGCCATGTGGCTCAGTACCTTTTCTCAGATCAGCATAGTTGTCCTCTGTATCTTCTGGCTTCCCTGGCAACTCTGGAGTCTCTGTGGCATTTCTGCTCTGTTCTTCCTGTTCCCAGAGTTTTCTTAGTCTGGTAGCCCCACCCACACGTCCTGTCTGCCTTTGGCCAATCAGGGCTTCTTATTAAACTCATAGGCGGGACAATTATTTACAATGGAACATAGTAAATCCACTACACTATAGGCTAGGCACAGTGGCACAGGCCTTTAATCTAGCACTTGGGAGGCAGAAGCAAAAGGATCTCTGTGAGTTCAAGGCCAGTCCAGTCTGTATAGTGAGTTGCAAGTGAGCTGAGGCTACATAGTAAGACCCTCTCTCAAAGTACTCCTACCACCACCCACAAAAGAGAAAAAAAATAAAAACTCTCAATGTCTATTCTTTACTGCCTCAATAAAAACTAATTTAAAATTATTTTTCATTAAAATTTTTTTTCAATGTATTCCCCTACTTGCCCTTCCTTCCCTCCTCCCAATCCCACCCAGTCCTCCCTCAGCCTCCCCCTACCCCATCCCCTACATCCTTTCCCCAAGGAGGGCAAGGAGTCCCAAGGTGGGCCAGTTCAGTCTGGTGTATCCATTTGAGGTAGGTCCAAGTCCCTCATCCCAACATTAGAACTGAGTTAGGTGTTCCTCTGTAGGGAATGGGCTCCATGGTGTCAGTTCGTGCACAGGAACATATTCTGATCCTACTCCACAAGGTTCCACATACTGCCCAGGCCAATTGACAGTCTTCTACCTTTGGAGGGTTTAGTTCCTTTTCCTGATGGCGCCTCAGTAATTCAGTGAGCTCTCCAGAGCTCCAGCCAGCCACCTCTGTGGGTCTCCTCCTCATGATCCCTATCCCTTTGCTCATATAGACTCACCTCTCTCTCTTCTTAGCTGGACCGGGAGCTCAACTTGGTACTTATTCGATTATAGGGGAAGTCCTGTTTAGGCATCCCCTCCACTATTGGTTGGAATCCTAGCCAGGGACATCCTATGAGTTCTTGGAGGTTTACCTAGCACTGAGCCGCTTTCCAACCCCACATTGGCTTCCTCTATCAAAATATCCATCTCTTTTTTTGCCCTCTTTGTTGCTCTTACCACTTAACCATCTCCTTCAGCCTATGGTGGAGAGGATGTGGAGCAAGGGGAACATTCCTCCATTGTTGATGGGAGTGTAAACTTGGAAATCAGTATGGCTGTCCCTCCAGAAATCTGGGATTCAGTCTCCCCAGTGATCCAGCAATACCACTATTGAGCATATACCCAAGGGATGCACATTCATACCCCAACGGCATTAGCTCAACTATGTTTATAGCAGCATTATTCATAATAGCAAGAACCTAGAAACAACCTAGATGCCCCTCAACTGAAGAACGGATTAGCAAACTGTGGTACATCTACACAATGGAGTACTTACTCAGCAGGGGGGAAAAATGACATCCTAAAATTTACAGACAAATGGATGGATTTGGAGAATATCCTCCTGAGCGAGGTATCACAAGCCCAGAATGATAGGCATGGGATTTATTCACTCATAAGAGGATTTTAGACAAAAAACAAAGAATACCTAAGCTGCAAACCACAACCCCTGAACAGCTTGGGATCAGGAGGAACTTAAGAGAGACATGCAGAGATCCCCCTAGGAAGAGAAAATAGAGAAAATCTCCTTAGAGAATTGGGATCATAACGGGTAGCAACTAAGGAGAGGTGGGAACAAATAATTTAAAATTCTAACCTAATTTCTCTATTCTAATTTGACCATTCACATTTAAATTGAATGCTGGTAAATAACATTGTCACTAGAGGGCAGTGAAGACACCCCGCTCTACTTTCTTGCAGCTGATGAGGAAGGAGCTGGGTTTTATAGGAGTCTAAGGGGCATCAGAAACCTAGACCCTAGTTTGCCTACATAGTGGGAAATCACCAGATTAAATACAAGTGTCTACACACTTCTGTGACACACTGAAGGCCACAACATCCCCCCCCCCAAAAATAACCCACCACCAACAACAAAATGCTAGCAAGCAGAACCCCCAAAGTAATGTCTTTTAAAAAACAAGAGCTTTTCAAATTTCTGGCCCAAGAGAAGATCTTTGATTGGCTGACAGCTAAGGAAGAGGCCTGGGCAGCATTCACTGTGGGAAGGCATGTGGCAGCCACTGTAGCTGGCTGGGCTTAGGGGTCATATAGTCAGGACATACTTGCAGTAAATGAAGATTTCTAACAGTTATTCTACAGCCTCATGCTGTAGGTTGGCGCTGGCTGCAATGCCCCACAGACCCCACTTCAACTGTAGATTGTGGCACAAACAGAATCAGCCCAACTTCAAAGTCTGGGTCCTGGATGCCCCCATCTTCCCTCTGTCTTCGAAGGCTCTCCTGCCAAGTGACTCCAGGAGTGGAAGCAAGATCCTTTCAGGCTAGCCCAGTTTTTAGCCAATTTACCTAGAACCCCCTCCCCAGCCCTCCCACCCCACAAATCCTAGAAGATTCCCAGAACTGTGAGAAAGTATACACAGCCAACCTCTGTGTCCCCAGAATGAACCAGCCTCACACTCCCCAGTCACTCAGCCTTACACCCCCAGACTCAGCCAGCATCTTACCCAAAATATTCCAAAACTAAACATGCAGACATGTTTATCTTGATAAATGTTATCTTTAAAGCCCACCTTGAAAGTATTACCTTGGCAGTAGGTGCTATGAGACACCTAGAGGTGCTTTACTGAAAGGTGAGCATTGGACTGGTGCTTTGCTGTTTTATATATGGGAGCTAAGTAACAATGAACTTGTTACCCTCAAAAGGTTCTAGACACTGGAGGATGAAGAGCAGGAGCAGGAGGCCCACCTAGGACAGCCTAAGAGAGGGTACTTTACTTACACACCTGCAGTCATTATTCCTTACTCCAAACAGGCCAGCTTAGCTTCCTCCTCCTCCTCCTCCTCCTCCTCCTCCTCCTCCTCCTCCTCCTCCTCCTCTTCCTCTTCCTCCTCCTCCTCCTTATCCTTCTTCATGTTCCCCCCACACACATACACCCTCCTTTCCCCAACTTCTTCCTTTTTTGTTGCTGTTTTAAGACAGAATCTCTAACTAGACTGGCTTCAAATTCTACATAGCCTAAAGTGACCTTGAACTTCTGATCTCTCTGCCTCTACCTCCTGAGTGCTGGAATTACAGGCATGAATCACCAAGCCTTGATTATGAGGTGCTGGAGATTGAACTCAGGTCCTCATGAATGCTGGGCAGGTATTCACCCAGCTGTCCTCTCTTGAATTCTGGCTTTGCCTGTAAGTGGGACTGATGGCTCTTGTGACCATTTCAGATGAGTATTAACATAAGTTAAGGACAACTTTCAAACCTTTACTAGAGTGCTGATGCTCATTTGTTTTGAGATGCTATTCCCATGGCACCTGACATGGGGAAGATAGGGGATAGTGCATTTGGTTGACAAAGCTACAGAAGTCCAAGATCCAGGAGCTGCATCTTGGAACCTAAAATCTGCAAAAGACATCACACAGCAAACAGAAAGACAGAGAAACAGAGAACAGTCAGTGGAAGGCAGGAGTAGGGTATGTGTGTGTTCATTAGTTTATTTATGAGCTCAGAGTCTTCAAAGCCTAATCACGTCTCAAAGATCCCATCTCTCACCTCAGTTGTGGTGGGACTGTCTACGAACTTGGAGGGGGAGGGGAAGAGAGGACCAGGAAGAGTCAAAACATAGCATCCAGCATTCACTAAATAAATAAATAAATAAGCTAAATAAATATTCAATAAATATAACCTGTTAAAAGTAGAAGCATGACTGTTATGTTTCCTGTTCTTCATATCCTGCAGTATTTGCATTATAATATTGAGAGATTGTGTACCCCAAAACTACACCCCCTGGACATCAGAAGTCCTCTAGCCGGCAATTTTCTCTGGTTCACTTGAAGGATCCAATCAAAAATCAACACCCTAGAGTGAGGGGTTGGCCAACCCACTGTTGTAAACAAAATTTACTGGAACATAATCAGGCCATTTATTTATATATTCTCTAAAGCTACTTTCTTTGCAACGTGAAACCATTTACCATCTACCCCTACAAAGAAAGATCTGCCAATCCTTGCAGGGCAAGCCCCCCAGACACCATCATCTAAAACTGTTTGGGGGAGCTTGTTATTTATCGGAAGAGAATGTTGAAAAGAGTGTCTCTGGTTTACATGAGGGATGCCCAAGGTATGTGTCAGAGGAAAGGGTTCTCTATGGGAACAAGAAAGGGCTTTGAGATCACTGTGGGCTGGATGCTTGGCACCTTGGGGACAGCTTCACTGTTTTCTGATTGGCCCTGCATCCTCTTGGAGGTTTCCTGTGCCTCTAGAAAGTTAGCTGACATGTCACCTTACCTTGGCTTCACAGCATGGCTACAGGGCAAAAATAAGGAACCTCATCAAACTAGAAAAAAAATGCAAAAAATTGCAAAAAGAAACTTGTGGGGAACCAATTTTGGTAGTTTGACAACTATGTTCTACCTTGCTATTGTCCCTTCAGCACTAGGTGGGAACTTAAGTGCCAGATGCTTTCCTACAGTCCAGCTTGTAAGGTATTTCCGGTCCAGCTGAGGCCAGATGCAGACAAGTCCCTGAGAACTTGGCACACCCCTGATGACACAGGACGGTTCACATACACCTCTAGCTGGTGTACAGAGCTCTGTTGCTGGCTGAGGTAAGAGCCAAGGAGACAGGTCCTGGAAGGGTGAAGACAAGGCATGGGGAGGGGGGTGAGGAGTGAAGGCCCCAGGGAGGGAGGAAACCGCTGAAAATGTTGGAATTGTGAAGTCTTCGGAGAAGGCAGAGGCTCTCAATGGTCACACAAGGGAAGGCAGCATGGCCGGGAAGACCAGGAGCTGTGTGTGAAGACTAGTTCAGGTCCAGTATGCCCAGGAGAGGACTCACACGTACACTCCCCAGCATGGACAGAGGGTGCCTCCAGAGGACCAGGGGTGGTGGGAAAAGGCAAAGATTCCTAAAACGTGAGTCTTTCATATGCCCAGACTCCCACACCCTCACTTCCAAACCCCCTCCACTGCGGAATGCCAGGGCTTGTGCAGAAAGCACCAGCCAAACCCGTGACATCGCTGTTGCAGAGTTGACCTGCTTTTGTCGCGCTTAAGAAGTGAGGCACAGTCACCAGGCAGACACATACCCTGAGCCATACCCCAGCCATCCTTTTCTTTTATAATGTTCTCTACTGGTTATATGTGACAGACCAGGGTGGAAGCCAAATTCTACCGGTTACGCCCTGTGTCACAGATAAATTCACCCTTTCTCCTGAGCCTTTGTGATTTTCTATACAGAAGGCAGCTGAAGATACCACCCTGAAGGAGTAGATCCTCAGAAGGACGTGGCCCTTAACGCAGTTCTGGAAGAGTGAGCTTCAGCTGTGTCAAGAAACCTGGAGTCTGTGAGTGTGCCTGGCAGTGGCCCCAGCTGGGACTGGGACTCAGCCCTCCTGATGGGGAACCAGGCCTCCTGGAGTTACCTCTGTGCCACGGGACTGCAGCCGCGGAATCTGCCTCAGCCCTTGTGGTCTCCTAGAAGAGGGTGGGAGGCATTTCACGGTGGTGACTGTCTCATCATGGTGCCCCCGTGTCCTTTATTGCTGGGTAGCCTGCCGCTGATTCTGATTAGGCCTCCCGCGGGTGGTCCCACCTCCAAGGCTCCAGCTCTGCTCTTTGGCAGTGGGTGACACCAACAGACTTGGTTTTTCCAAACCGGGAGAAGCCACATGGAGCAGAAATTGGTGAGTGGCTTTTCTTCACGGTACACTCAACATCTAGGGCTGCTTTGGTTACCTCTGGAGGCCGTGGTCGGCTCTCCTGGCTAAGTCTCTGGGAGGGATGAAAGCATCCAGAGGTGCCCACGAAGGCTGTGGGGTATGGCTCCACCCTCACCCACTCTCAGCCAGCAAAGCGGCTATACTGCAGCTTGTTATGTGTACAGTGATGAGAAGTTCCTTTCACACAAGCATTCAACAAACAGCCAGGCATGTGGCAGGTGGACAGAGTGGCCTTGGAGCTTCGCAGACCTAGCCTTCCTGATGTAGACTGAGCGACCGCCACTTGGCATGAAAATATTCTGTGACTCTGGGCAAGTTCCTTGCGCTTGCTATGCCTTGTTTCCTTTTCTATGAAAACCTACTAGGTTAGGGAGGTTAAGTGTGTGTGTGGGGGGGGGGGATCAAATCTTTACTGTGTCATCTAGAACTTACAAGTATTTTCTACCTGTAACCATCAAACAGGTTAGATAATCGCTATATATGCGGCAGGAGACAAATTGAACACAGAATAAGTGGGTATTTTCCAGTCATATTTGCCAAGGATCCGGGTGAGTCTGGAACAGCCTCAAGTCTCACTGTCAAATGAGACTTTTAATCATACACCACTTTACTTGGGACTTGAGATTCCAACAGAGGTTTGAAGCCCTATAATTTCCTTTCCCCTCCCTCCACCCCCCCCCCCCACAGATTGCTCCTTCTTCCTTCTTTCTCTTCCTTCTCTTCCTCCCCACTTCCTGCCCTTCTTTCTCTCTACAGTGCTGGGAATTATATAGAATCCAAGCCTTTACCTGTGTTAGGCAAACACCCTGCTACTGAACACAGGTAAAGGCTTGGCAGCCAGGAAGACATTCAGAACAGAGATGTGACTTGGCAGCTGGTCTTCAGCAGCAAATCGCAATCTTGACTAAACACGTTGAACATTTGTCATGTGACCGGAAGAGCACCTGGTGGAAGTATGTCACTGGGGCTTCTTGACAGGCTTTTTGGTCCCCATATTGAAGCTGCTCCTAGCCAGCTTCACAGAATTACAAGTACATTGAAACTGTTCAGTAGGCTGTAAGGACCCGTATCTCCAGAAGGTGACTGAATTTTTTCAGCCACCTGCCATACATGATTTGGGCTGTGGGTGTGTATGTGGAGGTGTGAACCAAGACCTAGAGCTGTCCTCTGTATGTCTCCCTGTATTGGGTTGTGACTGGCAAAAAAGGCCCTGGACAAGTAGCTAGCTGCTCCTGAAAGCTGCCACTTACCTTTACAGCTTTTTCCTCTGTACATAAAGAAAACACAGAGAAGTTAAAGAATGCTTTGGAATAAGCATAGGAGACTTCCGAGCTTGAAAAGGGGCAAGTAAGGAAATCTGGTAGTAGGGAATGTGAACTCCAAGGTCCCCTTCAGGGCTAGCCCAGTCTTCACTAAAGTTCCCCCGGGGCCAGCATTATGGGTGCCTGGCATTCTTCCTCTTGACCCTCAGTCTGCCCTTAATGGAGAAAATGGCCATCCCTGATATCCTGTCAGTCAGGTGTCCTAACCTGCCTCGTGGGCCCACTTTTGCTAACAGCACCTAGATAGTTTATGGCACTGCTGTACCTTTGCATTTCAGAGGTCTCCCTGTGGAAATCACATGCCTTTCCAGAGTCAGGAAACCTCACATCTCCAAGAGTTGATTACTTTGACGCCTCACCTCCGTATGCGTGCTCCTGCAAGCTGCTTGGGGCCTTCCCTGAAATCTTTACCACTTCACAATTCCATGGATCTTTGAGTACTCATGTGTTAATTTCACCCTTTTCCTAGGAATCCAAGTAGTCAGTGAGTGTTTAGCTCATTTCTGTATTCCTAGGGTTTGCGGCATGAATGCCCAAAGTAAAAAGCATGTAAACTAGCTGGGCATGCGGCCAAAGTTATGATTTCAGCACTCAGTAGGCTGTAGCAGGAGGGTCATGAGTTCAAAACCAGCCTAGGCTTCATAATGAGACTCTATGGGGAAGAAAAAGAAACATCTAAATTTCTTGATATATGGACAATAAAGTTGGAACCCGGTGTTGTGGCCAATGCTCTCTAGTGAAGCTTGGAAGCTCTTTACAGAATGATGGTGTGATGCAGCAGCTACCCAACAGCCACTTCCAGGAAAGGAAATTCCCATTGCTACGGCATGAGCATTGAAAAGAGGATTTTGCTATTCTTACTATTCACTAATCCTTTTAAGATGTTCATTCCACTTGGGTTGGCACCAGAAGCCCTGACCCTATGACATCATAGTGACATCATTGCTTGCCTGAGAATCTTCAAATCTTCAGATCCTCTCATTAAAGGGTTTAATTACATGCATGCATCTCTGGCAGTTGAGATGTCTTCCTGGTAAAGTGCACAATGAGGGCTTTTGATTCACTGACATCTTTCCTTCAGTGACATTGTCCTTTTTTTTTTTTTTTTTTTTTTAACCTGTTTCTTAGTAAGTTCAGAGACAGGGCCACTAGTAAATAGCACACTCTAGTAAAAAGAACACTCTTTTTCAGTGTGTTCAGAGTATTCAAAGTGTAAAACATTCAAACCTCGGGCATGTTAATTTGAAGCTAAACTCCATAGTCCAGTTTTCAAAGAGGTGCCCTGGTGTTTACACTTAACTTGCAGATGTGCTTTATGTAGCCAGTGCAAAGCTTAAAATAAATGAATCAATATTTGAGAATCATGAGATTCTACATGAAGTCTGGGTTTCTGGAAAATCAGCCACCTTGCACACGTGCCCCCCCGCTGCTGTGACTGTGGCTCTCATCAGCTGAACCTGGCAGACTTCAGCTCATTGCTTCTCTCCTGTGTCTATTGTTCCCGATTCCTGGAAGTATGGCCTTCTGGTTAATCTGTTTTCTAGTTTGGTTTTGTTTTTCAAATTATAATTGAGGTTTCATAACTTTTGCTTAATGGTGAAGAAAATAGCTGTGGAGAAACTTAACCTATTGGTATATTAATATATCTGTAAGTTTGGTAGTTAAATTATCCTTCCACAATCGAAGATGTTAGAACGGGATAGTCTAAGGAAGAGAAATGAAATGATAGTAGCATCATGGGCTGGAGGGTTTCTGGACTATTCCTTTGTTAGGGCTTGAATTATTCTGTGTTTGGCTTGTGGTTTCTGGTATTGCCAGATGTAGGAATGCCCCAGAGCAGTGGAGCTGGGAACTGCCATGTCACAAACATCTCCTTTTTCATCTGGGGAGGAAGAGCTGTCCCTAGGCTGGGACAGCTCTTGAGTTCCCCATGGGCTTGTGAAGCTAGAGCTGCCTCCATCTGGGATGGGTGGAATGACGATGGACTAGCTGCCTCTGAGAAAAGATCTTAACATTCGTCATAAACCCAGGGAACTCTGGGAACATCACCTCATCAGGGGCTGCAAATAACTGTTGCCACTGGAGGTTTCAGTGTTTCCAAAGTCATTGTGTTCAGGGCACAGGAAGTGCCCTGTACGTGTGTCCTGTCTCGTCTCTTGCTGAACCATGCAGATTCTTTCTTTACATTCTTCTGACAGTTCAGGTCATGGCGTATTTACTTGTAGTGAGATGAGGGATGTTTTAAGGAGATGTTATTGAGAATCTACCCTCCCCATCCTCAGGGGAAGAGCCTCTGTGAATTCCCAAAAGTACAGATGGTACTAAACATTGCATATTATTTTTCATACATATGCATGCTTAAGATGAAATTTATCAGTTAGGTACAGTAAAAAGATAAAACAATGACCACTACTAAAATGGGACAATTAGGAACATGTGCTGTGAAAAAGTTACCAGTACCACTGTCCTTTCGCCTCCCTTGTTAAACAAGATAAAGTTGCTTGCATAAAGTCACTGTGAGGGCACCATAGCCCATCTGGTAACCAAAATGCTAAGCAACTTCTGGGTGTGTGGTGTCCACAACATGGATATGATGGACAAAGGGATCATTCAAATCCCAGGCAGGGGGAAGAGGACTGTGTGAGATTTCATCCTTCTATTCAGAAATGTTGTGAAATTTAAAACATGAATTATTTATTTCTGGAATTTTCCATTTAGTATTTTCAGATTGTGGTTGACTGTGGATAACTAAAACCATGGAAAGCAAAGCCCCGGATGGAGGAGCCATGGCACATGTATTTAGGCAACATGGTCTCCAAGGGAAGGCACCAACAATAGTACATCCTTTACCAAGAGAAACAGAGGGAGAAGATAATGTGGCTCCAGAGGCCATGGTTCCCTAAAGATATATGACACTTCTTGTTTGTTTTGAGACAGGGTTTTACTATGTAGCTTTCTTAGCTAGCTTGAAACTTACTATGCAAACCAGGCTAGTCTTCAACTCAGATATTCCCCTGCTCCTGCTTCCAAGTTCTGGGATTGAAAATGTGTACCACCACACCTGGTTTATGACACTTCTTAAAAGCAGTTATAAGGTTTTCTTGTTTTACCCTCACTGGACTAGAGCATATCAACTTTTATCAAAAGGCACTTGGAGACAAGTGTTCCTTTGTTTTAGAGAGCTGCCCAATGTACTGTGGGCCTCTCTGGACATTAATATCCTTCCTCACAGTGTTATAACCAAAATTTTCTGAACACTGATGATTATTCTCCCCACACAATATTATGCTTTAGTGTGTGTGTGTGTGTTTGTGAGAGAGTGAGTGAGTGAGTGTGTGTGTGTGTGTGTGTGTGTGTGTGTGTGTGTGTGCACCAGAAGACAACTTTGGAGTCATGTACTTTTTTAAAAAGGGTCTCACACTAGCCTGGAACTTATCAAGTAGGCTATGCTTAGGACTGGGTAACCAGCAAGTCCCCAGGCTTGGATCATAAGCACACACTGCCTCGCCATACCTATTTTTTGTTTGCTTTCTTTTTTAACATGGGGATAGAATCCAGGCCATTGATTATAAGTCAAGTACATTTTAGTTACTAAGCCATCTCCTGGGCCCTTACTGAGATCTCTTGACTTTGCTGAGAATGGTTCATTAGATTGCAAACAGGATTTAGACATGAGGAAAACCTTATTCCCCTCTGGATCTCTGAGGCAACAGACTCACTTTGGAAATGTAAGCCCTGGATCAGTAAGCTACGACCTGTCCTAGCCCTTTGGTGCCTCATAGCTAGGAAAGCACTTCATTTTTCTGAGTCTCAACTCCTTTCTTTCTATACAATGCCTAAAGCTTCTCTGCTGAAGGTTAAGGGAGGCCTGGGCGATACCATACACCAGACTATCCTGATGTATGGAGGCCTGGATTCTCCTCCTTGCTGTCCCCTTCCCATCTCCCAGTCAGCTCCTGTCCATGAAGGGTCTGTTAGCAGTGATGCTGTCTCCACTTCCAGGTAGCCAGCTGGCAGGACCTTGGCTGCTGGGCATGCAGACAAGGAGGCCTGAGCTTGTACTTTCCCAGTCCTAAAAGAGCAAAGCCAGAGCTGTGTCCCAGCCCAGCTGAATGGTACCTGAATGGTACCACCATAATTCAGGGCTCATCAACTGGTCTCATAGAGTTTTTTGTGTTGCCCTTCCCGGATTGTCATTTTATACTGAAATTCAATGGTTTCTGCATGTACACATAAATAAAGTGTATTTTTTTTTTCTGATTCTTGTAAGAAAACCCAAAGCCACAGAACTGTGTTTGAAGCTCTAAACCATGGTTTGAGGTTTCCCTTCAGAGCACAGCACACTCCCTTTCCACCACAGGGCACAGCAGGGGCAGAAGACACTGCTCTTCTCTGGTTTGACTGGGAAGCCCAAAGATAGCTGAGGGGCAGACTGCAAGGGTCTCTGTACTGACTTTCTCTGAAAGGTGGTTGCTGGAAGCATCTTCCCCATGACAAGCTCCCTGGCACCTAAATTTCTTGGACCCAGATTCCTTTCTTCCCTTTGTGTTATGTAAGAGACTGGGGGGGGGGGGGCAACAAAAAAACCAAACCAAACAAACAAAAAACCCAAATTCTACCTTGGTGGGAAGCTCCTTATGACACAGGATGTTCTAAGGGAGGTTGCTGTGGATTATGCTCATTGTTAAAAAAAAAAAAAAAAAACTGATTGGCAATAGCAGAGCAATAAGAGATTGGGCAAGATAGCCTGGTGTAGACAGAATGATGGGAGGAGGAAGGGCAGAATCAAGAGAGTTTCAGTGAGATGCAGAGAAATAAGATAGGCATGCTGTACTGAGAAAAGGCACCAAGCCACATGGCAAAGCAAGACATAAGAAATAATTTGAATGTAAGAGTTAGCTAGTAACAAGCATGAGCTACTGACCAAGCATTTATAATTCATATTTAACTCATATCAGTTATTTGGTGGGTTGGAAAGAAACATCTGTTTACAAAAGGTCAAACATTCCATCCTGCCTGGAAACTTATTAAGCTCAGGAAGAAAACAACTTAGTAGCATCAGGAAGTCCCTGAAACTGACAAAATTTGCTTGGCTCCCTCTCCCCTCAAACATATATAAGCTATAGGACCTGCAGATAGATACACCTAGACTAGCTGACCTACCTAAAGAGGCTCAGATCAGCAAAGCTGTCTGGAAGGAAAGCCCAGCTGGGATTCCTGGGTGAGATTCCTCCCCCATGTTGAGCTGCGCTGGGCTGTGCAGTGTGTTCAGGGTTTCTAGTTTTCATGAGCTGTGTGACCCATGCTTGAGCGGGCTTTGTTGTCACAGCTGTCTTTAAGTCATTTTTGCTCCTCTAACAACTGCTTGCCATGCTTTTATAAGTCATCCTAATAAAATTCATTGGTTCACCAAGTGAGTCGAAAGTTGATGTCAGTTGTTGCTCCCTTCTCTGGAAGAACAGACATTTGTGCACATCTCCATAGGAATAGTGTCACAACATATGCACAAGCCCCAGTTCAGGCAGACATGTTACCTCTTTCCACACTGGAAGAAAGTGATTGTATTCAAGGAATGTCATCCTTTATTCAACAAGATCCTTATTGTCTTCCCAGCAGTGGCATGGGAATCAAGAGACCAGCTGCAAAGCTAGATGGAGCTACACTTCATTTCAGTGCACGTTGAAATTATAGCACACAACAAAGTTAGCTTTATTTACATGTAGATGGTTGCCACTTACAGTGGTTGGACTGTTTGTGCTTTGACTTCACTGTGGCATAAAAGATACACATTCAGTAGAAACCTAAGTTGCAGATTTGCATTTTATCTCTCTCGATGCCAGGCGGTGGCAGTGAGTGACAGCTTCCTGTTGGCTCCAGGATCTGGAAAGAAAACCACCAAGTCTCCACTGCAGCTGTGCTAGCCTCTGCAGTGGGTTTGGTGGGCTAAATGCATTTTTGACTCAGGACATTTGCAATTTATGATGGCTCAGTCAGGGCACAGCTCAACTGTGAGTCTAGGGGCACATCTAAATGCTGGTTTATACTCACACTATCTCAATCAGAAATGAAACACAGACACGAACACACAGACACTGGATCATTTTGTAAGGGAAGGGATGCTGGGAAAAGGTAGACTTACTTAGTTCCACAATATGCATTTGTCTGTGTAAGACATTATATACCTATTACGGCCCATTATGTGTCCAGTAAAATAGGATGCATTCAAGAGGACTAGAGAGACAGCTCAGTTGGTAAGGTGCTTGCCTTGCAAGCATGAGGACCTGGGTTCAGATCCTCAGCGCCTACATAAAAATCCAGGCAGCTGTCTTTGAGTAATTTTTGCTCCTGTAAAAATCTTGTTTCCCTGGTTCTGGGGAGGCAGGCCCTGGGCATGTGGCCTACCAGCCTAGAATCAGTGAGCTCCAACTTGAGTAAAAGATCGTCTCAAAAATAAGGTGGGACGTAGTTGAGGAAGGTGTCTGATGTTGACCTCTGACCCCCACATACAAGTTCACATGGGTTCATGCTCACTCCCCACACACACCTACAAAGTGACAAATTTAAAAATCTAAAATATCAATACTGAAGTTCTCTAAGATAAAAGACAAGGAAGGGGGTTGAGATGGCTACGGAGATGTAGCCAAAGACACATAAGCTGGGACCAGGGGAGACGAAGGGAAGTGACATGTGAGCTGTACAAACAAGCTATATGTTTCTAGTTTCTGGAACTGGACTGGAGGGAAATTGGTTCAGAATTTCTTTGATCGAAGTTGTGACTGACAGATGACAATGACTCACCTGATCTGAATTTTATTAGCCAGAAGACAGCTGGACTATGCTCTCAGTGGAATGAATAGGACCAGAAGAAGCCTCCTCCATGAAAACTTCACTTATGAGGAGCAGTGAACAGCAAATCACTGGCCTATGTACTGTCCCTCCATTGTGGACTCAGATTCCTGCCCATGTGCCACCCAGAACAGCAGTGCAGTACTGAGCCATCCTTCCCAAATATCTGCTTCCATGGGTCGGCAAGTGAGGGGTGGTGGATGGGTGGGTGCATGGGTTTCATGTCTTGGGTGTTCTATCATTCTTTTATAGACATTAGCTTTAGGCAGATACAGCTGCATGCCTTTAGATTCGGTGCGGAGCCTGAGGCAGGAGGATTGCTTGGGCCCAGAGTTTAAGGCCAGCCTGGCTAATATAGTAAGACTAATCACAAAAAAAAAAAAAACCCCAAAATGAAATAAAAGTTTTAAAAAATTAGTTTTGCCCCAGAGTTTAAGATTATGTTATCTAGCAAGGATCTCAATATAGAGAGTTTAAATTGCCAAGGATACGCAAATTCATATTCTTGGATGACTGACCGCAGCCCTTGTTAGCTCTGCACAGACAAAGGTAAAATTGTTGAGTTTATTTTCCACAGAAAGATTCAAGAAGCAGAAGCGTAGGGCTTTTGACCTATCAAAGGCAGAGTTCTGAAAACACGCAAACCCCACATGAGGCCTTTTTCTGTCTCAAACCTGATGTAGGAAGCTCTGATGGAAAGCTGTATGTTTACACAATCAAAACTCCCTGACCAACAGCCCCAGTCAAAGCAAAGCCCTGCTATCTGTGAATGAGCATAGCGATCTGCTTTGCTCTATGTCTGCTTCGCCCCATGTATACTGTCCATACAGCTGGACTCCCAGGTGGGCCTGAGTGTAAATCTCCATCAACCAACACCCAGCACAGGGACCCAGGAGGTAAGCTTTTGGCTGCCTGTTTGCAGCTGCTCCGTGCTGCAGACTTGCAACAACCTTCAAAGAAAGCCTGAAGGGGAAGGTGTTCAGCTTGTGGGTATTTCAGTACCCAGGGAAGCTGACATACCGACTTCAGCAGCCATTTACTGCTTCATATATTACAAAGCGGGAGAGATTATGTCTTAATTACATGCTCTTCATCCTCAAAGGCCGTGTTCCTCTGCGGTGGCCATTAGCACTTGAAGCAATCTATGGAAAACATGTGTCTAGCCTGGGAAGTTAATAACGTGCTGGTGATTTTTCCAGGGACAGAAGAGGCTGCTTCTGTACTCACAGATGATTCCCGACAACCACCACTCCTGAGCAGAGTCATGGGCATAGAGGTGTGTGAAAAGATGGATGTCTTTGCTCACTGTGGGCTTTTAGCAGTGCAGAGGGTCAAGGGTGGGAAGAGGATTGGTCCCAGGAAAGTGGCAGTTTTAGAGGTAGGGACCGAATTGTGCTGTTGCTATAGTGTTGGTCTCTCTCTCTCTCTCTCTCTCTCTCTCTCTCTCTCTCTCTCTCTCTCTCTCTCTCTCTCTCTCTCTCAGGCCCAGGCTTCCAGGGAGAAGGAAATGAGGCAGACATTCACACAGCTCCAAGCCAAGCAGGACCTCCCACCCCCTACCCTATCTGTTGATGCAGCCTAATATCAAACAGGGCAGTGACAAGGTCTGCCACGAAGAAGTCAGAGGGGCCCGAAAGCAAAGCAAACTGACCCACCGCTCAGAGCTTCCGGGGCTGATTTTCAAAGCTGCAAAGTCAAGGACACAGGGTGGTCTTCAAGTCACCCTTCCCCCGAGGACCCTGACCTCTGGTTCCTGTTTTCTTAGGGTGCAAAGTAACAACCCAAAGGTAGCTGTGAGGATTTCATATTTGTTCTCTTTCATGTGGGTGCCTGATTTGGAGTCTTAATGCCTGTGCCCCAGAGAGCGTCTTTGTACTGAAGCTCATCCTAAAAACCTAGTAAGTTCGGTCTGGTTTAATATTTTCACCTGGGGTCTGGGAGCAACATATACAATACCCTACCCCCAACTCCACAGTCACCTCTTGTTTGTTCCAGGAGACTTGAGCCTGCTCAGAACTTTTGAAAAGCCTGAGCTTTGGCACTGAATTGGGGGAAGAAAAGGAAAGTTGTAACCCTGCCCTTGTTATGCACATAATTGTTAATAGAATTGTGGTTTCTTTCTTTCTTGTATGACCTTGTTTTCCAAATTAAAAACCCTCAGTGACTCACACTCTGCTCTGATCTGAGAAACAAAGAAACTGGAGAGTGGGTTGTGGGGATCTAATCATGGGAGCTGTGGAATTCTCACAGGGGTACAGGGTGGGGCCACACTCCCAGGCTGGACATGGGTCGATGCTCTGCTTCTGCCCTGTCATCATACCCAGGAATCCATATTGGGTCCTCCTGGCCAAGTCAAATCTGCTTGCCTTCCCTCGAGTTGTTCTGGCTGTGTACTAACAGTAAATCTGACCTCTGCGCTAGCCTCTACCCCTAGGAGCAAAGGCTAGGGCCTTGTCTTAGGTAGGGTCACTATTGCTGTGATCAAACACTATGATCAAAAGACACTTGGGGAGAAAAGGGGTTTATTTGGCTTATATACCTGGAGTCACAATCCACTGAAGTCAAGGTAAGAACTCAACCTGAAGGGCGGCTAGAGGTAGGAGTCATACAGGAACCATGGAGGAGTGAGGCTTAACGGTTGGCTCCCCATGGCTTACTCAGCCTGCTTTCTTATAGAGCCCAGGACCACCAGCCCAGGGTAGCACCACTCACAATGGACTGGGCACCCCCCACACACACATTGATCACTAATAGAAAAAATGCTCTACATGCTTGTCCACAGACCATTTCAAGGAGACATTTTGTCTGTTGAGGTTTCCATCTCTCAGATGATTATAGTTTGTGTCAAGCTGACATAAAACTAGCCAGCCCAAGCCTCGACATGCTTTGCTATCCCTCAAGCTTATAGCACAGCTTGAGGGAACCT
This sequence comes from Phyllotis vaccarum, assembly GCA_033318265.1. NCBI lineage: Eukaryota > Metazoa > Chordata > Mammalia > Rodentia > Cricetidae > Phyllotis > Phyllotis vaccarum. The sequence goes on along the minus strand of JARWLC010000011.1, from coordinate 36,336,162 downwards.
GGTGTTTGATTGGCACCTGGGACATCGCTGCTCCCCCCCCCCCATCCTTTTCCAAACCTAGCCCCCTCAGAGAGTCTCCAAACAAAGAAAAGGAACCAAGAGCATTCTTGATGCTATTGCCACTTTCTCCCCTGCAGTTGCCAGCTGCCCAAGTCCCCACCTAAGCACTCAGCTTTGACCACACTTGGACACAAACCCAGCTTGTGGCAGACACCTCATCATCCCTCACCTACAACCTATAAAATCCCCCTGCTCTAGTTCAGGCGTGTGGCTTCTCTGGCCTCCATCTCTGGGACTGAAGGATCTGCCCAAGAATTGCTTTGCTCAATGCCTGTTGTTATACTTTCTCAGTTTGGCTTCTTGATCTGGCTTACTGTGTTGAGAGAGAAGCTCATCATTGTGGAGAGGGTGGAAAACCTATTACCTGCCTGGAGCAGCTGGCTTTCTCAGAAGAAAGCGTAGGAATCCTGAAGGTGAGTATACTGCATTTTCTGTGGTCAATTCTGTTCCTATAGAGCACAGTCCATTGTGATATAGACTACAATTTGGGCCTATGGCACTGACACCCTTCCACAGGCCCAGTGTATCTCAGAACTGCCAGTGTGAACATAGGCATGAATGTCTTTCTAGAGTAGCTTTCATATATGAGTGTTGTGGCTGCCATCTAGTTAATCCTCCAAGGTGCCTGACTAGATGTGTGGGGATTCAAGTTGGAGTTTCAGGAACCCCAGTTGTGAATTGTGGCCATTAGCAAGTCAGTGTCTATAAAAAATAGGTTAGTGACATCTACCTTATAAGACATTTTAATGACTGACCCAGGGTGTGGTACATGACTAGTTAGCAGAGCCTGGTGCTCAGAGAACCTCTTTTATGTTGTCTACTATGCTACAGGAATATGGGTGGGGGGAGTTGGTAGGGACAGCCTCACTGCTCATAGTGTTCATGGGGTTTCCCAAGTTCAGAAAATGGCACATCATTGCCCCGATCCGATGTCTTCCTTGGGAGCAGAGGCTGTCAGTGCTGCAGACAGCCTGTCCCCTCCCAGCCCTATGCAGTGAGGAACTACAGCTTTTCCCCTCAAAAGAATGCACACTAGAGGGTCCTGAACCCACTGCTTGCATTAGAGAGCTTTTGCCTCGAAGAAAAGAGAATCTATCTGTCATGCATACACTAAGGGGCCAAGGGAGGAGATGGTCCTTCTTTGGGCTTGCTTCACCAGAAACAAGCACAGGTAGCCTCTGTGGAGAACCATGGAGATTAGGAATATCTCTGATTTCTGAAGGCCTGACTAGCAATGGTTAGGGGTTGAGTTCCTTTCCTACACACACTTCCAGTGATGATGATGATGATGATGATGATGATAATAGAGTCTTAGATGATGGATTTGTCAGTTTGATTAGATTGAGAGACTTCTAGGAAATACTTTTGGATGTATCTGTGATGATATCCAGAGATGGCTGGCATGTGGGCTAGTGACCCCCTCAGAGTGCGCACATTCCCAGATGTTGGAGGCCCAATGCACAACAGTAGAAGAAGAAACTTTCAAGTTTACGTACTGGGTCCCAAGTGGGTACTCTTTCCTCCTATGCCCATCAAGTGCTAGACTCTTTAACTTCTGAGCATGGGCTCACATAGTGGCTCTCCCATGGGCCTTCAGGCCTTCAGCCTCCAACTAGAGACCATCATAGGTCACTCTTTTTCCAAAAAAAGCTTATTTTTTAAGAAATTTGTAAAATTGTGTGTGTGTGTGTGTGTGTGTGTGTGTGTGTGTGTGTGTGTGTGTGTGTGCATGCCTGTGTGTGTGTACCCTTAGAAGCTGGAGGAGATCATAAGGTACCTGGAGCTGCAGGTAACAGGCAGTTGAGTGGACTGACATGGGTACTGAGAACCAAACTCTGGCCCTCTGAGAGCAGCATTCAGCCATCTCTGGCCCCCATGGGTTCCCCTTCTTCCAAGCCTTTCAGCTTTTATGACTCAGTGGCAACTGTTATCTCCAGTTTTCTAATGTTTGCCACTGCGGCACTCTCCAGCTTTTGTGTATGCTCCTTTCCTATGGTCTCCTTCCTCTGGAGAACTTAATACAGAGTCCAAACCACCAGCGATCAGTTGAAGCCTCCATCTTTACTGAGGCAGCAAAGCCCTTAAGGCGGATCTCTAAGGCAGGTCACAGAGAGACATGCAGATCAGGAGGTCATGTGAAGGCCCAGGCAGGCAAGGTCTATCCTGTGAATTGAGGTTGAAGACTTGACGTCTGTTATATGCCTCAGGGTCTTTACAGGGGGATGATGGCCTCTTATATCAAGGGGAGAGCTTCTGTAGACCTACTCACCCCTCCATCTCTGAGGGAAAAAATGTCTCTGCTGAACCTGAGACTTAGGATTTCTGGCCTCTAGAAAATTCCTGTACTTAATTTTATTTTGAAGGGAGAAAGAAAGGACTTTATTTTTTAGCACATGATTTCAGAGAATTCAGTCCATTCTGGTGGGCCAAGAACCAGAAAAATGGTATATCTGTATGCTTTCCTGTGAGTAATACGTGTGGGTATGTCTGTAAGTGCATAAATGTTCCCATGTCTCTGTATGTTGTCATGTGAGTGTATCTGTGTATGCATAAGAGTCAATGTGTGGGTGTATATATGGTTACAACTCTGAGTGTGTGTAAGTGCTAATGTAGCTATGTCTTTGTACCTCTTTGAGTATTGTGTGTATGGGCATTTGTACACAACCTCATGCACAAATGTCCAGGTATGTGTGTACATGCACATTTGTATTTGAGTGTGTATTTATATATATACATATCTATATATACACACATGTGTTTGTTTACATACATGTCTTGGTATGTCTATAAATCTGTGTGTATAGGTGCATCTTTGTATATATGTTATATATGTGTGTGTGTATTTAGTTTCTGTATATGTAGTAAGTATCTATATTTCCGCATCTGAGTGTATGTATGAGTGTGTTTGTGTGTGTGTGTTAGCATCCCAGTGTGTTTATATCTCTGTGTTAGCATGTGCACGTGTGCCTGCCAGGGTGCATGCGGTAGAGAAATCTTAGTGGTAGCTCCAGCATGCTTAGTCTGGAGTGTCCTGTCTGGTTACCTTTGTTTTCTCTGGTCCCCGGGGCAGACAAGGTCTATCTTAGTGAATTGAGGTTGTAGACTTGATATCTGTTATACACCTTAGTGTCTCTGCAGTCTTGGCCTTAGTAGCAATTAGCATATTGACACCTGGCAGGCTCAGGAGAAAGTGAAGCCAGGCCATTGAACCCACTGTCCAACTATCTTATGTCCTGAATGCAAATTAGTGTATCTCCTAGACCCTGCACGAGGCCATTACAAAGTCTTAGTAATGTATTGAGAGTCACAGCAAGATGCCTGCTAGGATAGTTTTTTCTTCTCTGCAGAATTTACCTAAAGAAAAAAATGTCTATCTATAGGCTGATGGAGCAACATGCCTGGCCTGCTGGATGCGGCTGTAAAGAAGCCAATCTGAGTCTTGACTGTTGTGAGTTGGATATTGATGGGTATCTGACCATCAAACATCTTGGCAGGTAGGTGTACATGTATGTAAGGCTATCTAATGATCAGGATACCTCCTGGGACTCAGCATATGGGGTTTCCTCATCTGTCAATGGCCATTCTTGAAGGACTTAGAAAAAAATATCAATAAGATAGATTCTGATCACCCCACAGAGTTTTTTGTTTTGTTTTGTTTTACAGAGGTCAATCTTCACCAGATGAGATGACCAAGAAGTACAGGAGACCCACAGGATGTCACAGCTATGGGTACCATTTTACTGCACCCAGTTTTTTGTTTTGTTTTTTTTTTTAAGCTTTACAGCCTGCCAGCCATCTGTGAGCATAGATGTGTGTCATCAGAATGTGGCCACCCTGAGGGCAAATGTCTGTTAGGTTACTTGATGCTTCTGGAATCTGAGGAGCTTGTGCTACAACCCCATGGAGCAATTCTGTTCTCAGAGCAAAATGCTCCCTTCCTTCTCTTGGAAGGAAAAGTGGCTGTGGGGGTTGGTTATCACTGGGTCCCCTGGCTCAGTTGGTCTATCCACACAGTCTTCTGATGGCCCTGTCTTGCTTGGTGCTGGGTGGAACTACTTAAGAGTAAGTAGCAGGAGGCTCCAGAGTGGTAGCTAATGACCAGCAAGAAAAAGCAAGGTGTGTGTGTGTGGGGGGGGGGGGGAATTGTTCTTTACTGTATATTCTGGCCAGACTTGGTCCATTTAAAGGCAATTTAAAGCTTGAGTAGGCTGAGGTATTAGTTGTTAACTGCCTCTCAGAACTTAGTTGTCTCACAAGCATCTATGGTGACCTTGTCCTGGATGGACAGGATTCATTGTATCACACAAGGCCTCTAGAGAGTGGCAAGCTGAATATTTATTGGTAGGCTTGCTGTGGCCTTGGAGCACTCTCAACACCAAAAGAACTTCCACAGCTTTTATTTTTTCCCCAGTGATCTTGCGGTCTGTATGTTGCGGCCTTCTCTGACCACAGGTCTGCATCTGTGGTATTTTCCCTTGCTAAGATTGTATTTCACAGAAGCAGGTTGGGTAAAATGCATTTCCGTTCTGATAAAATATATTATAATATATTTGCATCCTAAATAAGCCGGTGCCTTTCTATATCGATCCCCATGATGCACAGTAATTAATAAGCCCTGGATCTGTAGGTTTTCTTTCGAGAACGCACCCTACTCCATTTTACGCCACGCAGGGTTGCATCCTGATAGGCCATCTCCCCATAGAACCATACTCTCATTTCCTAAAGGAAATGTTCTTAAATTTCTAGAACCTACTGCAGCTGTTCAGAAAATCTGAGCATGCCCAGTTAGAAAACTCCCTTCTCGGAATCCAGGCAGAGGCCCACAGAAGCCAGTGTGCTGGAGACCAGACATAGCAGGGGCCTCAGGGGACTGGAGTCTGGACTGGGCTGGTCTTCCTATGGGCTGGAGCCGGAATTACGTCCCCAGCCCACAACTGCTCCTCTCTCCTCTCCCCCTACCTTCTTCCTCTGCCCCTGCTCCCCTCTCCCCCTTTCTCTGTTCTCTCTCTCCTTCTCTCTCTCTGCTCTAACTTGCTTCTTCCTGGTTTTCCTTCTCCCTTTGTCATCTCGGTTTTTTTCCATTTCTCCTCCTTCATTTTTTTCCTCCTCCCCCCCCCCCCCGCCCCTTCCCGCTTTTCTCCTCACCCTCTCCGCCTCTTGTGACCCCTTTGGACCTAGTGATTGTGACCGCTTGCTTTCAAAGAACCCGGCCTGCTCTGCCTTCTCCCTATGACACTCTAAGAAGTTTGTACAGACAATAGAAGTTCCTCTCTTAACCACCTTCTGTTTGGAGAAGTCTCTCCGACATTGGGCTCTGTGTTGAGTACTGAGAATTTCTTCTTCTAAGGCAGGGGCTGGAGAGATGTCATGACTCTTTTTTGCAACATCTGTTAGGCAAAAACAAGTACTCATACATTTGGTTAAAAATGTGAAGATCCTATTTTTTTGGATAGGCTTCAAAAGTTACATTTTCTAGTAATCAATGAGAGAGAACTGTATGGGAAAAAACCCAGCTTTTTAGATCTATGCTCACTTATTAATAGCCTTAACATGGACCAGAAAACTTATAAAAGTATCTCATTCAAAGTGTCTTTCTAGAGCTGTGGTCTTCAGAGTGTGGTCCCTGGATACCCTCAGCATCTCCAAGAGCTGTTGAAATACCAGCCCTGTCTGGACTCACTGAATCCCAGCATCCCCTTATTAACAGGCTCTCCAGGCCATTCTGAGGTTCCATAGGGTCTGAGGGCTACTGCAGAAGACCCCCACCCTGCCTGTGTCTGCAGTGTCGGATGAAAAAAAGCTTTCTTGGAGAGTTCTACAAAATACACGGTGATGGGCCAGACTCCTCAAACCCAGGGCCTAAGGATTATCTGTAATTTGGACCAAGATCTCTAGCATCTGGAATGCCCCTAAAGGCCCACGTGCCATCTGGTGTTAATAAGGCTGTAGAGCCTTTAGGGCCTAAGTGTGTGTATGGGCGGGGCTTTAGATCATTGGGGGGGGGGGTAACACCCCATCCTTTCTTTCTAATTCCCCAGATCAGAGGTGAATCGTTTGCTCCACCACACACTTCTGTCTTGATATGATCATTCTGTTCAGGCCTAAAAAACACCTTCCAAACCCATGGGCTAAAATTTCCAAAGTGTGAGTCAAATTACCCTTTGCTCTATGAGCTGCTCATCTCATAGGTGTGGATGGAAATGCAGTGTCCCTTCCTCGAGGAGAAACAGAGCAGAGTGGATTAACTGGGTGACTGTGTGGGGTTTACTGACATTCACTGCCCAGCCCTGTTGCCTCCTTTCTTAGCTTACATAATCCTAACTAAACCAACACACACACAGCCAGTCAATCTGTCACAAAACATCCAGATATCCTTTTGAACATCATTTTATTCTGCCAATGAGCAGAAGTTCTGGAGACTGGAGGTACACTTGAAATATGTGGGTTGGGAAGTTCACCAGCAGAGCAAGTGTTTAGCATGTGGGTTCAGTCTCCAAAGTATACAAACAGTTGAGAGATTCAGAACCCCCCTTCATTGAGTTACTTATTTATTTTCACTCCTAAAAGCACTGTTTTAGAATGTCTTACCAATATTTCAGCAACATTTAAACACGTTACTTTTTAACTTGAAAAAAAAATGAAAAGAAGAAATGACTGTTATCGTGTCTGTACGCTTGTGTATTGCAGGGAGGGGCAGTTAAGAGCAAAGCGAGTGCCCTGATATCAGAAGAGTTCTAGCAGCTTAAAGGTGTCAAAATCTTAGCAGATAGTAAATAAGGTCAAGACGGTTAATGAGTCTCCATCAGCTTTCAGGGCGAAACTGTAGATGTAAAGGATACGATAGAGAAAATAGAAAGTGTTCCCTAAATTTGGAAAGCATAATTCCTGACAGAACAGTGTTCTAAATGTCTGTACTGATGAGCACTAGCATTGTTTTGTCATATTCTTAGCGCTTTTTGAGCCCAGATCCTCATGCACCTGTCTCTTGATCCACCAGGGGGCGCGCTGGTCCTCCGGATGCGGTTGGCCAGACCGGCCTGGAGTTTGAGGTCCCGTCATTCTCTGTATAAACAAGTTACGTTCAAGTGTTTAGGATATAAATTACGACCATGCCGGCTGCCTTGGAAGGAATGTAAACACAGCACTGTGGTCGGAGCAAACTCTGAGACTGACTTCATAATTTATAGCAGGCCCCCGAGTAACTCAGAATAAAGGACAAAAAGGGAGGGGGTGGCGAAAATAATCTATCTAAATGCAAATAAAATAATGCAGAAACCGAAGTGTTTGACCCCCTTTTTGCTGTTGTTTTAATACAAAAAAAAGGCCTAAGGATTAGGAATATGGTTCAGAGTTTTGAAACTAGACGTTGTATTCAGTAAACCACCTCAGGTTTAGATTCATTGAAATAATAATAATAATTACCGTTCTCCGGAGTTACCAATAAATACCTGATAATGGATTGAAAGAAAAGAGAGTTTCCCAATTTCGATAAGCAAAAGCAAAACCAAAAATCAAGCCCTGCGTTGAAAAGAAAAATCACTGCAACATTACTGAGGGTGGGAAATAAATCCTTCCACTTCACTGGACTATTTTCTCACTCTTATTCCGTGACCTGGCAGTTCTGTGGGTAGCATTCGGGATTGGGAAACTCAGCAAGAAAGGATGTAGAAGCTGTGCAATCCTGTGGAAGCCTTTGTGGAGGGGTGCCAGTTTGAAAGTCCCAATGCTGCAGACTTCTCTCTTTTGGTGCCTTTGATCTGACCACCACCCAAAGCACAATGCAGCCTGGATGGGAGGTGGTGGCTCACGGCTCTGCCCTCCCATCTTCCAGCCAGAGGAAGGAGCAAAGGGCAGAACTCCTGGGCACAGAAAGGAAACCAAGGGGGCACAAAATTTGGCTTTCTCGGATTAAACCTTTGCCTCTCAGTATCTTGCTAGCTTTTGTTGTTTTGGATTTGTATTTAGTTGTTTTTGGTGGTGGTGGTGGTGTGTGTATGTGTTTATGTGTGTATGTGTGTGTGTGTGTATGTGTGTGTGTGTTAAGTTTCTTTCACCTTCTGGATTTTGCTTGGCTAGAAAAAGTGAGAGTAAAGTAGAGAAAGTCATGACATCTCAGGGAGAAGACCCAGTCAGGACTGGCCTGGCTTACTCAAAACAGAGACCTCACATCTTGTCAGTTATACAACTTAGGGGTGGGCAGTGTAGAATTGCAAGACTGCCTGGGGGGTGTGGCCATGGCAGGGTGACTGCAGAGGAAAGGGTCCCTAAAACAACTATTTGTTATACACATTTTATTGAAAAAAAAATCTTACATCAAAATATTTTGGCAAACTGTAAAAGTATACATAAGTGCAAATATACCCTCCTTTTAAAATACAAGCGAAGTGTGAGTATACGAAGATCATAAAAATATTTTTAAAATATGGTGGTAGAAAAACAACCTTGTAAAAATGTTGTATTGTCACAATACTGAGAGCCACTTTCTTAAACCAGACTCAATGGTTCTTCATTTCTTCACCATGTTCTTTGGCACCTGTATCCGAAGGCAGTGTTGGGGGTGGGAGTGGGCAAAATCTCCTACTGGGCCAGGCAACTAAACAAGGCTTTTTTCAAAGAGTGTGCTTTTAGCACTTCCTTTTACACACACACACACACACACACACACACACACACACACACACACACACACATCCCTTTTCAGCCCCATCAGTGAATGCAGTGACCATCCAGAACTGAAAGTTTAGGTCTTAAAAGTAACACTGTACCATCACCTCCTCTCTCTCTGCCCTTCCTCTGGGGTATCGCCTTGCCAACAGCCTCCTCTTCCACGGGTGGGCAAATATCGGCGAGCAGGGCTCTCCTGGGCATTTGTCTAAGTGATGGGTGTGCTACTTACTGCTATCCGCGTGCACAGTCTGTGAGTCGGTTGTAGTTCCTAGCTGCCCCTCTCGGAGGGGAGAAGAGGAAGGGCGGCCTTCAAGGCCTCTGTCCATTCACATAACGCAGGGCTTAATATCTTGGCACACGCTCTGATGGTGATGGTGATAATAAGAGCCACTAGCAGAGGGGTGGAAAGAAGAAATGCCATTGAAATTGAGGACGAAATCTTTTCTGTCACACACTGGAGTGGAGTGATGCTGATAACGAGACAGTCCCACTGGAAGAAGAAAGGAGAGAAAAAAAATCTTTTCTGTGAAAGTCACCCAGATGATGGTGAGAGTATATTACTTCTAAAATTCTAATTTAATTTGTGGTATTTTGACTGAGGGTGCAAAAGTAGCTGGTGGCCTTTGGGTGTGTGGCTATAGGAAAGGGGAAAACCCAAACCAAACAACAAACAAAACCCCCAGTTCTCAGAGCACCCCAAGCCCCAAGACGCTTGCCCTGCTTGGGTTTTAAGCACCCTCCTTGAGATGGTAATCTCGTGAATTCCCAAGTCCCTCTCTTGGGCTCGGAGACCTCTCTGTCAGGCCTGGATTCAGGCTGCGCCGGGCACCAGCACTCTGCCAGTACCTCTGCAGCCTTCACCTCTGTTTTCGTACCTTGTTTTCCTGTCTGGGCTCAAAACGCTGGAAGAAGAGGACTGTTCCGGTCATCCACAGAAGATGACAGACACAAAACCCCGGAGAAGGGACTGAAGGGGCAGCCCATCTCCCATTCTCGGGCAGCAGGCATCTCCGAAGGTCCCCAACCCCCTGGGCCTTGCCTTTTCAAGCCAGGAGTTTAGGGAATGGAGAAGTTATCTTTGGCCTTGGCATCTAGCTGGACACGGAGGTCCCCGACCGAACTGTCAGCGGAGCCTGGGGACACACACGGCTTGTGTCTGGCTGCCCAGAACTTGAGCCCGTCCCTCTTAGCGCCAACCTGCAGCCCGCTTTTGCTTTTGCTTTCTTGGCCCCCGGAAGCAGTAGGCTGGGGGCTTCAGTACGCAATCCCTCCGCAGGGGTAGGAGTTTGCCAAGCCTTCCCGGTGCGCACGCAGTTGGTGTGATCGACACCAGGCGCACTACTGTGTCACCCCACAATGCTGTAGGAAGCAGAAGAACAGCGTTTTGTGCCGCCGGCGACTCCTGAATCCTAGGGCTGACACTCGCCACCCGCCAGCGACCAGGCCGCTCAGAGGCTGGTGTGGCTCGGTCTCTGCTGCTACCAGGGACCGCTCAGCGTCGCTCGGCTCCTGAGAAGCGAGCCCGGTGCGCGGGGTTTTGCTTTGCCACCGCTGCCGCTAGGCCAGCGTGGACCAGAGCTGGCGCCTCCACCCCAGGTCGCCGCTAGCACTCTGATGGACCACGTACCCGGGGCTGGTGAGGCCCGCGGGGCTTCGCGATGAGCGCAGGCTGCTCTCGGCCCCAGCGGGTCGCATTGCCACAGCCTCCATGAGGACGCCTCCTGCGCCGCCGCCGCCACCGCCTTGCAGAGTGGAGGGCGCAGCGCGTGTGCGGGTGTGAGGGTCGTACTGTGTACGACGATGTGCGTGCGCTGGGGGTCTGCCAAGTGTCCCTGGGCCACCGCCTCGGCTGTGACTGGCCTCGCGTGAGCCGAAGTCGTGCGAGCAGCAGGAACCAGGCCCTGCGGGGTCCCCATTTACAATGCGAGACTCTTTGAAACCCCCTTCATAAGGTCTTTACTGGCGGTGATAAAATCGGAAGCCTATTCTAGGAAGAGAGGAGAGCAAATGCTCAGGGAGAGAGGGCAGCAGGGCCAAGTCGGCCTGGGCTTTTGCTTGAGGGAAAGACTGGTCACGGCAAGGCGCGGAGGCAAGAGATTGGAGGCCTGCGGTCTTGGCTGGACAGTTCTCATGCTGTCCAAGTTAAAGAGTTAAGCCGCCATATCCGGGGACTTCTGGGGGTTTTGTGCAAGGCCTAGAGTGCTTTGACCTAATAGAAGGACTAGAAATCTCTTTTCTGTGCATTTGCTTGTTTGTTCCTAGAGTATAGATTCCTGATAACTGGGAAGCCTGGGAATCTGGGTTCAAGTTAGGCTAGGTCTACCCAAAGGGAAGGGCAGAGGACAGGGCCAGAGCAGTAGGCCTAGAGAAGGGGGGAGGAGGTCATAGGTTCCAGTTTCGTGCTTAGGAAGAAGGGAGACTGACAGCTAGCCCGCAGGGCGGGAGGTGGGGGGTGGGGTGGGGAATATGAGAGAGGGTCATCTGTATTGGTTACTTGTTGAAATTCCCATAAAATTGAACAAGACTCTGTTCTCTGTGGGTTAAGTCAGCCTAAAATCCTCTCCCGTGTGGTCCTGCCTAGACGGTCTTTGTTTGGTTAACCTCTGAGACCCCCAGTTAAAAGGCTTATTTGGGAAATTTCTCCAAGATCTTTTGCTGTTTCTCGGCTTCCCCATTCCCCCAAGCTCCTTTGCACATGTAGTCACAAACCTATGAAGATATGCATTGCCCTGTGGATTTTCTGAGCGGGGTGGAAAGTGTGTGAGAGACAGCACCTTTGGGTTTTGCCCTTGAGAAACAGGCCCCCAGCTTTCAATCTGCACCCTGTGGGAGCCTCCGGGAAATTAATAAGGGTTTATCGCTATCCTCTAGATAAAGTTTAGCCAAACACAAAATTCTCTCCTCCACTCCCTCATCTCCCCCCACCCTTCGCCACTTTTCACAAGTCAATAATTTTTCACCATCTGCAACCCACACAGCATAAACCAGCCAAACTACAAGTGGCCTCTAGGCACATTTCTCGGGGAATATTAAACCAGGGCACCCGTACCCTGATGCTCAGGACAAACTTGTGTCCTTAGTTAGATCTACTGGTGTGTGTGTGTGTGTGTGTGTGTGTGTGTGTGTGTGTGTGTGTGTGTGTGTGTGTGTGTGTGTATGGTTTCATTGATTTCTCAATACTCAATAGAAGAGATGCCAGCCTCTTGTCACTGTCAATGTCCTTGGGACTCTCCTCTGCTTCTCTCTGTTCCTTTCCCAGCCATCTTCTTTCATTACTTGCTCAGGTAAGAACTCTTCCTCACTTGCTCTGTCATCTACTTTGGGAACTAAAGTAGGGCAAAACAAATTTGAAGAGTAGAGAGAACAAAACAGACCAAACTCAGTTCTTCCACCAGGATCTCCAAAAATCACATGCCTTTTTTTTCAGAGCTGAGTCTGGCCTAATTGGGAGAAAGTCCGCAGTGTCCTAACGTAGGTCAACAAGGTTAGGACTTGGCACCACCCTTATACAATCTACGAATTTTGGAGCCCATAAACCCGGCCTAGAGTATTGGAGAAGGCTGTAAGTAAGATCAAATCCTCTCCTCCCAACCAGGAATAGGTGCAGAATTCCCCCAGCATCCCAGTTCCCATAGACCCCAGAGTTGTGGACAGAAGGTACCCGCAGCCCTGGCCCTCAGGCTATGGCTACAGTGGGCCTAGGTACTTTGTTTTACCTGAGAGATCCTCGCGGGCGTTCTGGTGCAAGTAGCTCTGCTCCAGCGAGTAGGAAGACATACTGGGGTGCAAGCCAGCAGAGGCTGCGGGGTTACTGCTTGGAGTCAGAGCAGGCTGCTTGAGGTAAGGTGAGGCGCCAGGCGAACTCCAATGTGCCGCGGGGCTAGTGTAGGGCGAGTGACACTCGATTGCGCTCGCCATGGCCGGGGATGAGGGCACTGGGCTGCTGCTGCTGTCCGCCCCATAGTCACCGCCGCCACCGCTGCCACCCGCTCCCGCACCGACGCCCGCAGGACCTGCGGGCACTGGACAGCTGGCCATATAGGTGGAGCCCGGGTTGGGCGACATGTGGGGGACGTGGTGGTGGTGAAGGTGATGCGGATGCGCGTGGCCCGGAGCACCCGCGCCTGTGTCATAGCCTGCAGGCATCATGTCGAGGCCACCATAACCGCCCTGGCCGTGGCAACCCAGAGGCGCTGAAGGGGGCGCTTGGAAGTCGAAGCCCTGGGGCAGCAGCGAGGCCCCGAAGCCCAAGCCGCTCACCACGCGATGGTACATGGGCTTGAGCGCCTGGCACTTCCGCCTGAAGCCGCGCGGTCGCCGGCGGAACGAACCCTCCTCGAACATGAACTCGCTGGCCGGGTCGATGGTCCAGTAGTGGCCCTTGCCCGGCCGCCCGAGGCCCTTGGGTAGCTTGATGAAACACTCGTTGAGCGAGAGATTGTGGCGCACGGAGTTCTTCCAGCCCTGATAGGCGCCGCGGAAGAAGGGGAAACGCGCCTGAAGGAACTGGTAGATCTCGCTGAGCGTCAGGCGCTTGCTGGGCGAGCTCTGGATGGCCATGACAATGAGCGCGATGTAGGAGTAGGGCGGCTTCTCGGGCCGCCGCAGCCCCGAGGTCGCCTTCTTGGTGCCCCCGTTCCCGGAGCCCGCGCCTCCGCCACCCGCGGCACTCTTGCAGGCACCCGCCGCCGCCGAGGCGCTGACCGAGTTGGAAGAGGACGAGGCGCAGGAGGCAGAGGATGAAGATGATGACGATGACGAGGTGGTCTCCAGGGTGGCGGCTGGCGGCGGGCTCATCAAGGCGGCCTGGAGCGTGCCCGGCGCTGGGCTGCACGCGCGTCGGAGTGGGGCAGGCGGCGGGCGCGGCGGGGGTGGTGGGGGCCCGCCCTCGGTGGTCATCTGGGAGCCTAGAGCGAGGCCGGGCCTGGGGGGCGGACCCCGGACCGGGACCAGCGGCGCCGGAGCCGGGTCGGCCCACAAGCCGGGCAAGCGCCCTAGTACTCCGGCCACGGGGCAGCCGGGGCCACTCCGGGCCAGCGCTTCGGCGGAGCCTCCCTCAGCTCCTCCGGGGCTTCGGGAGGCGGCGGCGACTGGTCGGAGGCAACGCCCCGCGCATCCCTCTTCCGAGCCTCCCTCCCGAACCTTGCGCAACCACCTCCGAGGCCACTAAGGCGACGCTGTCTGTAGCAGGACAGCTGAGCCCTAGAACCGAGACTTCAGCCGGGACCCCGGGGACTAGCCTGTCGTCTTCTTTCAGGAGTGCTCCTCTCTCTGTCTCTAGGACTTCCTCCCTGGCGCGCCCTCCCTGCGGCCGCCTGGCTCCCTCCCTCGCTCCCTCCCTTCACCCCCCCACCCCCGCCCTGCCCCCTCCAAGCTCCGCGCCGCCCGCCCCCGGGGAGGGCGCACTGGGCCCGCGTCACTCCTCCCCCTCCGGACCTAGCGGCGGGCTCCCGCTCTTATCGCCTCCCTGACTCTCCTGGGTCCTACTCGCTCTACTAATTCTTCTCCAGCCTCTTTTCCTTTCCCCTTCTGCTGGGAGGAGAACTCCCAACCTTGGCAGGGCCAGACTACCCCTTACTTCAGCAATTCATTCTGCCCCTTCCAGCAGCCCATTTCCTATCCCAGAAACCCTCCCACTCCCACCCCCCACCCCCGCTCCGGGAGTGGACCCACCCTGCCCCTCCTCCACCTCGGCCGGACCCTGTGGGGGCTGTCTTGGGGCGGCGGTGCCCTGGAAGAGCCTCCTTAGCCACGATCCCCAGTGCCCGAACTGACACCATCTGTCAACTTCATTTAGACAGTGCCGCCCTCAGCCACACGCCAGGGTGCCAGACATCCCAAGGTAACGTGCCAATCCTGGGTCTCTCTCTCTCTCTCTCTGGCTGGATATGCAGGTTTCTGAGAGTTCATAGGAGAGGACAGCACTGGGTGCCCTACCTGTAGCCCCGGGGCAGTTATGAACATATCTTAAGCTGAGCACTGCGTTTGGGTGGAGAAACCTGGGCCAACTTTTAGAGAGTTGGGACACTTGAGGCTAATGGATTCTTTTTAATTTGCCTCTACCTTCCACTGGGTTGTGGTTTCCACTTCAAGGAGAGAGAGAGAGAGAGAGAGAGAGAGAGAGAGAGAGAGAGAGAGAGAGAGAGAGAGAGAGAGAGAGAGAGAGAGAGAGAGAGAGAGACACCCTGGGGTGAAGAGATAGCTGCATTTATTGTCAACACTAGAAATCTGCCTGGGGTTACACCATCAATCTCCCCCCGCCCCCTTCCCGTGCCATGGCCAAGCTCACTTCATCCGAGAACACTTCCCCAGTTATGGCTTATTCATCTCGGTAAGAGTAGGCTCAGAGAGAGAGATGGCCCTCGGGAGAAATCATTCCAATGAGACCCGACAGTTAGTTATTGGATTACACGTGCAGGGAAATGTAGTCTGACCCCGGACAGGGGCTGCAAAGAGAGCAGGAGGCTGAAGCAGGCCTGGCCACACAAGAGCTGGTGGCTAGGCCCAGAGGGAAAGAGATGCCCACCAGGGGAGCAAGTGAGAGGCAGGGCAGAGCATACTCTGCAGCAGCTCTGAAAGGACCGGGTTGCCATGTGTGCTGGAAAGTCTGGGAAGGTGGGAGGGTAAGGAGGAGGGTAAGGGACCCCAGTAAAGAAGCAACAAAGAGTCTGGTAGAGCAGAGTAGGATCTGGTCCCCCGGGGTGGGGGCCTGCACCAGCTCTCAGTGCCCTAGTGCATGGGGACTGCTCCTGATGCCGAATGCTGGTAGGTCTGAGGAAGAGAGGAAGGGGCGGGGGAGGGGGAGGGGGCTGGCCCCAGACAGTGACCTGAAGTTGAGTGGAAGCAGGCTTTTTCCATCAAACCCTGCCTGGATACCACACACAGAGCCCGAGTGTCAGTTTACTGCCCTGAGCCCAGCTCCTTTTCCCTAAGCTCCACAGTAATTAGACAAAGAAAACCTAAATTAGCTGAACAGGCGTCGACAGCTTCCTCCAGAGCACCCCTGGTACCTACATGGGAATGTGTCCGAAAATGGCCCGATTGTAGCCCGGAGTCAGCTAAGAAAACACTGCCAAGCAGAACTGGGTGGACGCTCATTTGCAAGAGAAAAAGAGAGTCAGGAAGGAAAAGAGAGAGAGAGGGAGAAACAAGCCGCTCTTTTCCGGAAGGGATGTTTTGATTGGGATGGGGGTTGAAGTTGTTTCGACTTTCTAAGAATTTCTATGAACATTTGGGGGGCAAGCCCCCATTTATTTCATTCTGTTCTTCCCCATTCTCTTTTGTCATTTTACCTGGAAGAATTTTATAAGATTTAAGATGGAAGTAAACATGTGCTCATTAAACTGAGGTTCTAAATGTCTGAAAATAATTATTTAAATGAAGTAGAAATTGTGTGTGCTGGCCTAAAGGAGCACCGGGCAGACTTCAATGTTCTATAAGAGAGTTTGTGTGAGTGTGTGTACGAAGGCGGGAAAAATACTGGTCCAGAGAGAAGAATGGGAAAGGAAAGGAGTTGTCACTTTGCAGGTAGATAACAGGTTGGGGGAACCTTGGGTGAACTTAGCATTGTCACTGAGCAATGCATGCACCTGTTCTGTTTTCTGCACCTGGGGAGTCCCCATGGTGCTTGCTTTAAAACTAGCCTAAAAAGGTTTTGGGTCTGAAGAGACTGAATGCACCAAACCCTTAAAAATCATGGCAGGTTTCATAACCTTTCATACTATTAGTTACAGTTTGGGAGCCAAGGAGGTTTTTTTAATTTTTAATTTTTATTTTATGGGTACCTGAGATTTTAGCAGTGTTACAAATGCTCCTAGTTGTAACCCCTATTTAAAAAAAAATTAAAAATACCCACCTTGATGTATTTTTACTTTCTACTAATTTAGCTGGTTAAGTTACAAGGGGCTTTAAAAGAATTCCTTTTATCATCCAGGTATCAATCATGCTACCAAGATTCTCTATGACTTTAAGAAAACTCTCTCGTAGTTTATAGCAGGTCTCAGGCAGTGGACAGTATGTGTAGGGGGGTGGGGGCTACAAACTTGAAGCCTGACTCTTTCTAGAGATTTATACAATGCCCCTTCCCAGGTCCAGAAAGGTGGGAGCTTGGTAGGTAAGCTACTGGGCAGACAGAGGTCCTCTCTAAAACCTTCTTGGAGATCCCATATGTAACCTGCACTCTGACTGAGACTGCCTAGGGGTAAATGATGCAGCCGGCTTAGGGATGGGATGGGGCTGGGACTCCAAATTTAGTGTTCAGCTCACTTTATTGTGGTGAAACCTCTGTATTTCAACCAAAGCTATTGGGAAAGAACACATTTGATAACAAATAGGTCATATTCTTTCTCTATGCAATAGTATCCATTTCTGGTGGGCAAGCAAGGTTTATTTATTTATTTGTTTAAATTTTGGCTGGGCTGCGATTGAAACAAACTATGGAAATGCTCTACCTGAGCCCCAGCCATAGCCCTGTGCAGGGCTAAAATGCAAATTTCATTGCTGACACACTTGCTTTGTTTAGACTGCTACCACTCCCTAGGAGGTCCCCTCTCTGGTGTGAACCCTCCACAGATTTTTATTCCCTGTAAACAATAACAACAGCAACAACAAATTTATTTCTTTTAAATGGCAAAGCACGAGTATGATTCATTAAAAGGTTCTAGACCAGTCCAAGTGCTTCTTCGTTAACCAAGAAATACGCAGCTCAGAGCAGTCCTCTGTCCAAGTCTTTTGGGTTGGTCAACTGTCTCCATCTGGGTTGCCGGTTCCCTTCCAAGCCTCTAGAGCCCCACCTCTACCCCAGAGCAAGGGAATGTAAACTAAGTGAAATTGGCTTTCTCTGATTTTATTCTGTAGTCTACATTTTATTCTAAGAAATCTCTTCATTATTGCGGGTTACATCTTTTCTTAGCGTACTTCCTTTGTTTCGTGGGTTTTACATGAATTGGTCTAGACTAAACCAGTAGAGATGGGAGAGACCTACCTACACTAACTATGTCTAGGAGCATTTAGGACCTGTCCTGGAGGAGGAGTGGGTTTGTTTGGCACCCCTCTCTTCCTTCAGCTTGAGCCATAGTAGGAAAACCTACTGCAGTCAACCAGAAGATGTCCCACCGTTTTCACCTGTGGTTATGCACTAAGTCTCCATTTGCAGAAGCTTCTGGGTGCCCAAGGCAGCTTTCTAGCTGTTCATGGCACTGTGCTCCCAGTTTGTTCGGCAGTGGAGTAGAGATGCCGTCGTGGGAGGCCTCTCTAAAATATCGGCCAGGAACAGAATTGATCTTTTTGGTGTTAAGTGGTTGCTACAAAGGCAGGAGTTGGCGAGAGGGCCTTAAGCAGAAAAGTGAAGTTAACCATTTCACATCTCTGGAGTCTGATCTCTTTCCTTGGTCCAGACCCCTTAGATCCCTTGTTATGAAAGCCCAGAGCCATGTTTTATTTGGATCCATCCTTCAGCTCTTCAAGTGCCTGTGTTCAGAGCAGGACTCCTTTATAGTCACCTTCTTGCGAGATCAGCCTACAGCTCCACCATTCCTTGTCCTGGCTGGGGGGGGGGGTGGATAGGCTCCCCCTCCCAGATGGCCAGACTGTGGGTTCCACCATTTAGAAATCTGGGAATGTCCCCCAGGAGCCGGTCCTCCGGCCCACAGTGCTCCCCACCCCGTGTGATGTGGCAGGACCAAATGCTGGTTAGGCTTCTACAGCATGCTGTGTTTAAGGATGGAAGTGCTAAGGGCACAGGCCGAATCTCCTAAGAGCAGATGGAAAAGAAGCTGGGGGGGGGGGGCTGCAGCACTTCACCCCTGGAAGTGAGTGTAGAAGTAGTCCCTGTAGACATGTTGATTCTGGGTATATTTGTGCAGTCAAGAGAAAAATCTACGGACTTTAGGGTGCAGGATCTAGCCTTTGAGATTATCTGTAGGAGCCTGGCGGCCTCTTGGGCATGAATGTACAGCACAGGCGCTCCCAGGAACCCTGGACCTTTTCCTTGAGTCCTGCTCCAGGATGACCACCCTGCTCTGGGTGTCTCTTCTCTTGGGAAATCCTGCACACTCTTCTTCCTCCTCTTTTGGGAGTTTTCTCATTCCCCTCCCCTTCCATCACCTTCTGGGAGGGAGGTGGCTAGACCCACCACCAGGGCTCATGTGGGAGACACAGCAGAGCGAGGAATAGGGAATGGTCGCTCCAGGAGGACACTGGGCATTGCATGGGAGGTTGCTACAGAAGCACCCACCAAACGCCCAGAGGCTGCAAGCCTGGCCCCAGATGCCCCGACGGAGCGGGGAGGTCGGCTGGCTGTGGGCGGGCGGGCTTTTGCGGAAGCACCCTGGAGGTCCCAACCCAGGGGCCGGGTTTTCTTCTCTAGTCTGGCTGGGTCTTCTAACCCCCGGCCTTCCCTCCTGCCCCCCCCCCAAATAAATAAATATCTGGGAGGGCAGTGATCGCGGCGGGGCGCCGGACCCTGAGCCTCCGCGCAAATGAACTTCCTGGCGCATCAAACCTCGCTGCAGTCCTCCCGCCGAGCGCAGGATATGGGGCGCGCTCGCCACTCTTCAGAAAAGGAAACGTAGCTCTTCCAAAAATATAAATCAGTTCTGACGTCCAAATATTTCTTTTGTCCTCCAGCATCCTCTGTAGGGATAAATAAAACGTGCTCGGCGCCTAGAGGCCAACTAGGGACCTCGGGCCTCCAGACTCCGCCTCTGAAGTGCTACTTCTGGGGATTCTCTCTCCTCCATTGCCACTCCAGCCCTGCCTTGGGTCCCTCTTCGACCCAAGGGGAAAGAAGTGTGGTTCTAGAGAGCTGGGCCTAAGCAGTCCCTTCTGTCCCCAATGTAGCCTTCAGTTCCTCGTTCCACACTGGATGTGAGCCTAATCCTTCTCGGAGGGGGCTCCTGGTGCTTGGTGCATCTCGCTCCATTACTACCAGGAGGACCCCAGAATGCCCCACATTAGGCCTAGAGGTCCTTCCTCCGTGGGCTACCCCTAGGGTTACTGCTCCTCCAGCAGCAAGGCCTGTGCAGCATCAGTGGCTGCGGCCTGGCAGGACTATCAGTCTGTCAGTCCTATGTATTTGGCATGAGTTTGGTCGTCCTTAAGCCCTTTCCCCCATGATTACGTGTTCTGCTTTGGCTAGGTTTTCCATTGGGATTGGGGAAAGAAGTTATTGACTTCTTTTATTAGGCAAACCACAGGCAGCAAAGTGGCGGAGAAACCAACCTGCTAGGAAAGAACAGAGAAAATAGCCTCTCCCTCTTTCCTGACACCAGGGTGATGAGAGCCTCCTCGAGGTCTTTAAATCACCCTGATGCATCCAGGAGACTAGCCTGAAAGACTGGGGCTCGCAGATACCAAGGGTACAGCACTGGGGTTTCCACCTGTCCCGGGTCCTCCCCCTCCCGACAGGCATTGCCCACCTCCAATATTCTATTCCATCTGGCTCTGGATTGCGTGTGGGCGCGGTTCACTCACCCCTTCTCCCTGGCGGATCTTCATGGCTGAGTTGCCTCAAAATCCCCCATCCAGAATATTTTAGGAGGGTTTAGACAATCCATCACCCACCACTTCAAGAATGCTTCCTCCCTTTCAAACACAATCCTTGGACACCAGAAAGTCTGCAGTGGTGAGGGGCGCACTTGAAAAGAGAATAACTATGTAACCAACGTCAAAGCCGAACAAGAATCAAAGCCAAAAATCCCTCCAAATGATTTATTGGCCGCCTCGTCCACTTTCCCGCTTTCCCCATGACTCTGTCTTGCGCCTGCCAGCCTACACTCCTGCTCCGAGTAATAGCAACTCCGAATGCTTCTTCGTTTGTATTTTGGGAGGAAACACTTCGCTTTTCGGGGTTCAAAGAGGAGGAGAGTATAGGCTGGCTGACATACTTATGGGGGGTCTAGTCTCAATGCCCGTTGCTGGTAGAGAGGAAGTGAGCAGCAAAATCTGGGCGGGTACTTTTGGAGTTCTCAGTCCAAGGAGTGAGGAGTGTCTGCTTGTTTTAAAGTCTTGGGGGCCAAGAGGCGCCCGGAGTTCCTCTTGATTCCGCTGGGTGGAGCCAGGCTCTTGGAAATAGCATCCTGCGGGGGCAGCAGGCAGCGGTCTAATGCCAGCCAATTGCTTTGCTTCACCTGCCCGGAGTTGGAGCCACGTGTGAAGGGGGAGTGGAAGTGGGGATCCCAAGGTCCGCACGCCTGGTTAAGGCCTGTTAGTGTTGCCCTTCGGTGGACAGATGCCTTCAAATACTATCCTATCTCATTCTCGGTTGGTTCCCTTAGGGTACATTCTCCAGTTCCATTTTCAGAGGAAATGAACTACGTAGACAGAAAAAAAAATCATTAGGTCACCCTAGTTTTTGGTTAGCAGAAGCGGGTGTGGGTGTGTGTGGGGAGGGTTAAGGGCTTTGTTTCTTCGTTTCCAAATTAAACGGGAGCTCCTGGAACTTCGCATAAGTCTTGTAAATAAACGAGAGAACAGAAAACAAATGGACAACTAACCAACTAACCAAACAACCAACCAACCAACCAACCAACCAACCAACCAACCAACCAACCAACCAACTAACCAACAAACGAACTACACCCGAACCTTTTGCAATGGGTTCCACAGAGACTCCCAGTGTTCTTTTTCTTTCTGGACCTCAACCCTCTGGTCTCCTGGTGTCCTTTGTGGCCTGAGTGACTGGGTCACTTTTGATGAAGGAAAACTCCTGTGGCTCCCTAAATTTTACCTGGTGAAATTCTGCAAGATGAAATGGAACATGAAGTCCTTTGGGGCAGGCTGGACCCAAAGTGGAGGTTCCAGGCAGGATCTGCCAGCATGGGGTTTGAATCAGAGATCCAACTATCCCACTGACCCAGGTACCCCACTGGCAATTCTCTGGGTCCTGATGTCCTAGAAGGAACCTGGCTGCTCCTCAATGACACTTTCTTGGAAAGAAGGAAGGAAGGAAAGACAGAAGAAAGGAAGGAAGGAAAGACGGGAAAAAGGAAGGAAGGATGGAAGGAAGGGAGGAAGGAAAATCCCTTAAAATGAGCTTTATGCGTGCAAACTTCATATACAATAAATCCTTTTGTGAAGAGTTTTACTTTGGTACCTCTGTACTCAGTATTATGAAGAAATTCACAGTCAGTGAGGCATAGGAATATGGAGAGAGGGAGAGAGAGAGAGAGAGAGAGAGAGAGAGAGAGAGAGAGAGAGAGAGAGAGAGAGAGAGAGAGAGAGAGAGAGAGAGAGAGAGAGAGTTGGCACTTACATATCAAGTTTTTTTTAATCGCATTTGCCTTAGTTATTTTTTTCCTCTATTTTCATTTTTTGCTTTTGAACACACACCTTCTTGTTCCATCCCCCCAGATCTGGCTCTTTTAAGACTAAATGCTTCATTGTGGGAGCAAATAGGCAGCACTCCCCACCTCTGCCCTCAGTTCAAAATCAGTGCAGGGCACTGCCCTCTGTGTGTTTTTCACAGATGGAATTCTCCATCGTGGTGCTTTCTCTAAAAGAACTTCAATCCCAAGTTTTTGGTTTTGCCCCAGCTATTGAATTGGGGAGAGCTCATCACTGAAAGTTGGGTGTATATGCTTAGCACAGTGTCCAGTCCTGTTGAGTGTGCCCCTAACCGGCTCCCACAATCGCAAGAGTTAATTCTACATTGCTTTCTTTAGCACAGGCCAGATCGGTTCTTGAGAACCTCTCTCTCTCTCTCTCTCTCTCTCTCTCTCTCTCTCTCTCTCTCTCTCTCTCTCTTGTTTGGGATCCTCCTTCTTGCTGTACAGCATTTCTAAATACTTCTCTAGGAAGTGACAAGCTCCAGATGAACATTCGCCATAGTTTGAAAGTGTGTGTAGGAGAACATTTGACGGGCTAGAGCAGCTAAGGGGACTTGAGAAGTGCTGCCGCTGCTGGGGGAAGATACTCACTGCCCTTGCTCTTTGACCTCTTGGCCCAGATCAAGACTCTATACATATATTTAAAAATTATTTGCTGATGCACTGATTTTTTTTTTCTGTACGACTAACAACACACGTACCTTCCTGTTCAGTAAAATCCTTGGCAGGTAGATGACTCTGAGACGGTGACAGGTAGTCCTATGTTTACAGTTTGCCAGTTGCAGCTAGTCTTACTAATTTGGGATCCGTTGCCAAATATCTCCAAGCTTCTGTTTTTAAAACCTTTTCCTTAAAATAGAAATAATAAAAAATTAAGAGATGATGACGATGTACCCTCTCACAGTGACTATAAAAAAGAGACAATGGTTGTAAAAACGTATACACATCCATCGTGTTACTTTCGGTCTATGCCAATAAAAGCTCTGTTTATTTTAAGACACCTTGTTTTATTCCTACCAGGGACAGTCCCCCCTCCTCCGTGCCCCCAGCAACCTCTCAAGTGCACGTTTGATTTTGTCGGTGTGTTTAAAGAGGTCCCTCTTTCATGAAATGAAGTTTCTAGGCTGTAGGACTCAATGCTCGAGTCAATCCTGGAGAGGAACGGTGCATGGATGGATGGGTGGATGGATGGATGGATGGATGGATGGATGGGCGTTGTTCAGGCTGGAACAGAAGAAGCCCTCAGAAAGCTTTGACTCCTTCGTTGTACCCGGGAAGAGATTGGAGACCTCAAGGGGGTGATGTGTACTGGCACCGTGCAACAGGGCACAGCGCCATGGTGTGTGCGTGTGTGTGTGTTCACGTGCGAGTGAGGGGCACGTGAGGTAGAGGGAGGGGTGCAACTGCGCGGGAATGACGGTGGTTGTATTAGCTGGGTGGAGGACAGCAGTTTCACAGCAAAAATTTCCGGGCAGAAAATCCTACGCTGTAACTTCGGTTGCATTGGGTCTTGCCCTGTCTTGGTCTGTGGGTCTGGGATGGTTCTCGTGGAACGAGCCACGCACTACTGGCCTGTGTTATAGAGTCCTTTGATCGAGAGGCCCATTCCGGAAAGCGGGAAATTGCTGCGGAGATGCTCCAGGAAACCTACGGAGTTGCTGCCTCCTTTGGGCACTTGCAAAGCAGTTTCTTCCATTTGAGGCGGAAAGTCCCCATTTTAAGTAAGACAGCCGTTGGGTCATCTAGTGGAAAGCAACATATTAGTAACAAGGTGTCCCCAAGGACCACAAGCTCCAAGGAGCTCCACAGATCCTTGCGGGCCGAATGGGTCTCCAACCCCAGTCGGGATATAATAAAAGGACATCTATTTCCTAGCACCCTACTTATCCACCTCATTCTTAGGCCTTTATGTTTTGCAGCCTTGAAAACTTGATGTGCGGGTAAATGTGTCTTCTATGCACCGGACATTTCACTAGTTGCTTGCCCTTGAACAATTTTTTTTGGGAGGGGGTGTCATTTTTCTATATGCGGACATAGGGTTATTGTGGGCCGATTAAACGAATTTGTGTAAGTTAAGCGCTTCCTTCTTCCCTCGGCGGGTGGGCCGCGCTGGATGAAGGTCCGCCTTGGAACAAGGAGCAGATTTCGCCAAACCTGCGGCGGGTCCTTTCGGGGATTTCCGGAATGGAAATACTTAGCAGAGGACTGGGTTCTGCTTCCAGAGCCAGCCCCTAACCAGACTTCTGCACCTTGTTTTAGGGTCTATGAGGTAGACACGCACGGGAAGAAAGTCTAAGGTGGGCAGGGTGCCGAGCTGAACTAGGTGCGAGGCCAGGCAAGTTCTTGGAGAAGGGACCCGGTGGTTCGTGGCGGTCCAGTGTTGTTTGCTGTAGGCTTGGAGGCGGCTCCATGTCTAAATGCTTACGATCTCGACGTGCTCCCTGCACCTGTGGACAAGGGCTACTTACTACTCTACCATGGAAGGGTGACCTTGGCGGACGCCAGTGGGATCGAAATTAAGGAGGTATCAAGGGTACAACCTAGAAACTAGGTGTTTCCCTCTCTGTCTAGGCTGGCCTTCACTAGCAGTTGGTCCCAGATTTGGACCTGTGGCACCCGAACTCAGCTAGGAGGATATTGACAGTAAGCGGCTGCTCCTCTGCTGACAGCCTTGCTGGAGACCGCTAGTCTGCTGTTACGAAGGTTAGTAGCGGCCACCAGCAAGCAGATGCTGCCCAGGCCAGGCCAGGATGGCAGGGGCAGGGAGGGAGAGCGGATATGACCTCCTGATTTCATTTTAGGTACAGACTATCAGAAATGTTTTAAGAAAAGAAAGGCGGAAGGGAAGGGACCGTGGAGCTGAAGTCCACGTGAGGCTTCAATGGCCTTTTAAGACTTAGGCTCCCTGGATTGCTGCCTTCTCCGCTGTAGACCCACCGCTGGTCATCGACTTTGGGTTTCCCCTAGGGGGGTTAAACTATCATTTGACTTCCACCCATATGCATATTTTACATATATAAATACCTTTGTCCTTATAGCTACTCAAACCTTTCACACAAACACTTGCAAACTCTTATTAATCTTAGCTTAATCCTTTCCTCATTTCTTATTCCTTTTATTTTTCCTCTGGCTGTGCAGGCTTGAGTTTCCTCCTTAGGATGGTGGCCAAAGTCTTCATGCCTAACTGCTCAGCATGGCTTTAAAGACACTCACTCACCTCATTTCAAATATTTGGATTCAAAGTATGTTAGGAATCTGAAAAACTATGAACTGTTTCCACGGCGTCTTTTCATTCAGCAAGGAGAAGAAACTATTTTTCCCCTAAGAAATCCTGATAACAAACTACTGCACAACCTGGGCTGGGCAGGAGTGGGAGAGTTTAAGCTGGACAATTTGAACAAAAGCATGGAGTTTGGAATAGTGAGTAGGGAAACAGAATACATTTGGGACTCTGCCTGAAGTAAAGCCAAGGGGTGGAGAGGGCAGATGTGTTCTGGAGAACTTTCTACCAAACTAAAAAGGTCAAGGCCCCCCTTATCCACCTCTAGCCAAAGGCTCTGTGCCCTGCAAGGGTGCTGGTAGCAGACTGGAGAGTCTGCCTTGCTGAATCAGTTGTGATGGATGGCTTCTGTGCTTTCTGCCTGCCCCCCTTGTGGAAAATCTTTCTACAAGTGAGAGCTTTTGGAATAATCCTGGGAAAAGCTGGTTTTTCCACCTGCATAAGGCATAATGTGCCTTAGGGATTTCAGAAGCAGGGAGAGCAGGTGAGGTAAATAGCTGGAGAGGAAGATTAACTCTTTTGTATTTTCACAGCCACGTTTGTGGGTTTATAGTGATGTGAAGAGGCTACAGGTTTGTCAGAATGTCACCCTCAGTCTGCTTTCAGGCCGTGGGTTGGTGTGGGATTTCATTTGATGGGAGTGGAGAAAGTCATGTTGCTCAGACAGTGCAGAAAAGTCCACTTGCAGCATTGAATTTACCTTCCAGGTGAACGAACCCCCCTTGTTCTTAAACAACCACTACTGATCTAGTTCTGAAAACTAGATGAGCTTAAGACATTCTGAAGTCCATTGATAACTTTCTGTGGCAGCCTGCAATGCCTTTTCTCATGGTAGGATTTGATTTTTCTTTTTCTGAGGATCGAGAAGAACTTGTCAGATCTATTAACCCCTCAAAGAGGAAGAAGGCCTCACCATTCTTGCCTCTGAAACTAGAAAAATGGAGTCATTGGGAGATTCAAAGCAAACCCTTAGATCAGCAGAACTGATGCTGTTATTAATAATCAGAAAATTTGAAAGAGAGCAGGTTGGGAGAAGATAGGACCAAAATCTCACTACCCTTTCATACCTAGAGAATCTTCTAGTCATGCTGGTATTCATAGAGCACAGTTTAAGGAAGTCCTAGAGAAACCTGGAGTCTTAGATGTTCAAATCTCATATAATATACCTAAAAATAGGCAACAAAAGCAAAAACATGCAAATGGCCAATGGGTGTAGGAAGAAATGCTCAACGTCATGAACCACCAGGGAAGTATATCAAAACCACAGGAGACCCCATCTCACTCTACTAGATTATCCATCATCAAAGGGACAAAGACAGATTGCAGTCCAGAACCAATGCACACTATCGGTGAGGATTTTACTATAATCATTTTGAAAAACACGATGAAAATTCCTCAGAAAATTAAAAACAGTTGCTTCCATAAAACACAGCAATCTCATTTCTAGGTATTTCCGAAAGGAAATAAGCTCAGTATGTGGAAGAGATACTTGCATTCTCACATTTGCTGCAGCATTATCCATTATGGTTTATTCATTATGGTTAAGATGTGGAATTGACCAAAGAACATAGCATTGGACAATTATACAGTGGGATACTATGCATCCTTAAAGAATGAAATTCTGTTATTTGTGACTATGTGGATAGATCTGGAAGACATTATGTTATGTGTAATAAGCCAGACAGGCGGATACATCACAGTAGCTCATTCACAGGAGGAATCTAGAAAAGGTGACCTCACAGGAGTGAAGAATGGGACAGTGATTGCTAGAGACCGAGGATGGAGAGAAAGGGAAGAGCGAAGGGAAAAGGAACAGGCTGCTCAGTAGGTGCCAAACTGCAGTTGGAAAAGAGAAATAAGTTTTAATAAGCTTTTGAGACCTACTGCATTGTAAAGTGACAAAGTGTAGCCTGTGCTTTGCTTTTGAGAGAAAGATGGAGGGAGGGAGGGAGAGATGAAGAGAGAGAGAGAGAGGGAGAGAGAGATTTCTCTGTGTAAACCTGGCTGTCCTGTAACTTGCTCTGTAAACCAGTTTAGCCTTAAACTCAAATATCCACCTGCCTTTGCCTCCTAAGTACAGGGACTAAAGGCATGTGCCACCAGGTCCAGCTAAAGAAAAGTTTTTATATGATTTCCTCATATAAAAGAAAGATAAAATATGAGGCAGTGGAAACCCTATCTGGACTTGATAATGTATTCATGTATTACAATATAACATGTACATAAGTATGTATAATTACCTTGCATAAGCTCCTGGAAGGTGCAGGATTTGCATTTAGTCTATGCACACCCTTCCAACTATAATTTGTATCCAGATGACTCACAGAACCTAATACAACACAAACACGGTATAAGTCATTGCTGCAATGTATTATTTAGGGAAAAGGTGAGAAGAGTGTGTAAATATGATCGGTATAGATGCAGTTATATTTTTGAAGGTTTGCCACTCAAATTTGGTTGAGTTTGAGGATGTGAAGCCCACAGAGGCAGAAGCCATGTTCCTTGGGTTTTCCTGATATGTCTTTCTTCTTCTCCAGGTAACAGCATTTTTATATCCATAAGGAGAACTCCATCCTGCTTTGGCTGCAGTCACCCAGCTATGAGACCTGGGGTAGATGGTCATGTCACCCCTGCCTGCTCTACTGCCCTGTGGTTGGCCAAGTACAGACACAGAATAGCGTCTACAACTCAGAGTAATTCTCTGGGAGTTTTTAGCAAAGGCAGTAGGGGAAGGTCTTTCTCTGCCTTTCTTTTCTGGAATGTGGGCATTAACAGTACTTTTAGTGGCTGTCATGTGACTTTTCTGACTTCTCAGCGGAAGGAAACCCTTTGTAGCAGAAAAGAATGGGGCCATTATGTGCACAGTATGTGTGTGTGTGTGTGTGTGTGTGTGTGTGTGTGTGTGTGTATGTGTGTGTGTGTACACATGCACACATATGATTGAGGGTGTAGAGACCCTGGGGGCAGTGCTATTATAGGTGAAGAGCTGCCAGGCCCATGAGGTCTCATTAATTAACAGTTCTTATGTTCCACAAATGCATTCTAAGTGCTTGCTCTGAGACAGGTAGTGTTTTAATTGTGGCGGAAATATTCATGGGAGATGTCAAAGACTCTGTCTTCAAAGATTAAATTTGAAAGATGAGGTTTCACAAGGAAATACATACAACCTTTCAGATACATAAAATGGCTCCAGAACAGAGGCTGCCTCAGTGAGAAGTTAAATACTATGGTAGTGTTATAGGATGGTGGTGTCCTAGACAGTTAGATGCTAGTGGTGGTCTTGGCCCTCAGGTCATGTTGATATGAGGGTTGATGACTAACAGGAACCAGCCATGGGAAGACTTGATGCAGATGGAGCCAAATACTCAGGGGTTCCAATGAATGGTCTTGTGCAATAAGAGGTTTCTGGTCTGTCCAGCCTGTGGTCCAGACCCACAGACCTGCAGACTCACAGTCCCACAGAACCACGCAGAGCTTATATTAATTCAGGCATATTGCTAGCTAGCTCTTGCATCCAACCCATTTCCATTAATCTGTCTTGTCACATGGCTCGTGGCTTGCCTATTTCTTTACAGCTTGCTTCTTGGGTGGATAGATTGCTGCTCCTTCTGATGCCCCTCTCCTCCTATACTTGGATTTCTTGCCTTCTCCTAAGATGCTCTGCCAGACAGTCACTTTATTGATGAATGATATTCACAGCATACAGAAAGACATCCCACATCAGTCAAGACTGATGTTCAAAGGATGTCAAAAGAATGAGAGAGTGTTGGCTGTCTCTCTCCTCCCTGGGTGCCACTTTGCACTTAGCCTGGGGGCTGTCTTCTTTGAAGTCACCCATTCTAAGACAAGTGTAACTTCAACATGGTCCAGTCAGTTAAAATCCTTGATGTTTACCTAACTCTCCCATTGTCGTTCCCATGAGGTAGCCCATTTTTTAGTGGTGTGTGTTTGTGTGAGAACTGATTTCTGTAATTGAGTTTCACTCACATGATTTCTGCACTCTGAAGGCACCAAGATCAGACCTCAGTATTATTACAATGAAGAGCCTGAGTTTATCACTGTTCAAACTTTGCTGGTATGTGCTCCCAGGCCTGGAGCTCAGGATGCTGGGGGAGGGCCTGGAGTAGTTCAGAAATAATCACAGCTCTGATTAAAGAAATAAAGAAAAGCAAGGGTGGAATAGGCAAGGGTGGAATAGTGCTAAAAGGGGATCTTACGTCAAGCATGGTAGTGCTCACCTTCCATTTCTGCTAGGAAGGTAGAGGCAGCCAGGTCTTTGTGAGTTTGGGGCCAGCCTGGCCTACAAAGAGAGTTTCAGATCAGCCTGAGCTGTACAGGGAGACCATGTCACACATAAAAAAAGTAGGGCATTATTGAGGTCTTAAGATAGGTCATATAGTCATGCTTTCAAAATTGAAATAGTGTGTCCAATTTCAGCTCAATAAAACAGAACCATATAATGTCTACGTTCATGTGACTTAGGTTGCAAACAACAGAAATTCTCACTCAAGCATCACAAACTTGAAGAATACAGCTGGAATCACAGGAAGTCTGGATCAGATTGTGCTGGTAGCACAGGAATGACATCAAGGAGCCACATTCTTTCTTATTTTCTACCTTGTTGTCCACACAACCCGCTTCAGTCTAGAAAGCATTCTGAAAACCTAATTTTTAAAGATTCATTTATTTTTATCATATGTGTGTATTTTGCCAGCATGTAAGTCTGTATATCACAAGCATGTCTGATGCCCATGAAGCCAGAAGAGGGTAGTGAATCCCTGGAACTGGATTATAGACAGCTGTGAGCCACCATGCAGATGTTGGGAATCAAACCTGGGTCTTCTGCAAGAGAAATAACAGCCTCAGTGAGAGATGTGTTCTACTGTTTGTATCTAAAAACATTAAAAATGAAAAGAAAGTTCTGTCTTCTTTTTAGGGTGCAGGAAGGATTTTGAGCTGCAATTCTCTCTGGACCAGTGTTCAAAGGAAGTCAGTTTACAATTAATCTAATCCATTATGGGCAAGAGCAGGGCTCAGGACTCCCTTCCAGAGGTGGGAATGGGTTAGCTCCTCTAAGTCACTCTCGTGGGTCTTATTACTTTGGGAATGAAGCTTGCATCTATACATGCAGAATGTACAATGAGTCTTATTGACCATGATACATCTACAATAGTGCTGTGTGACCTTTTATGGGAAGTCTGTTTCTATTTACCTCAGATAGGGAGTGCAAAAAAACAACCAACCAAACATTTCTATCCAATTCCAGCTTTGTGAACCAGTGAGTTTACTGGACAGCTTCATCAGTGAAAAGGCCACCCTAGTATGGCTGATCACTTCTGGACCCTGCATCAGTTCTGGACTCTGCAATTCTCTTCACAATGCTCAAGCAGCAATGTCTCCTAGCAACTGCTTGTAACATCTTGCACAATCCTGTAAGTTTAATAAGGCTTATGAGTCTTGGAATTTTATTGTGGATTTGATGGCTCTCTCTGAAGTGGGAATTTTTCACTTTTGAGGAAGCAGTTATACAACAAGCAGATATAAGAAAGGAGAAGTTAACAGATAATATTGAAAAACCAGCATGGAAAGACATGAGGTTTCTATGTTTTTAATGATCGAAATTGGTCTCATATTATATCCTGGATTCCGCCTGACCTTGAGGCAAGGTGGAGTAAGAGCAAGGGAGAAGGATTCTTAGAGTTTCCATTTGAATCCCATGAGGTGCTCCTTATCCCGACAGGGTCAAGGGCTTTACTTTACGGATAAAGGTAGCATATGGGGGAGAGCCAGGATGCCCTGCTTTTAAGCAGTGATTTGTGTGTCACACGGAGCTTACAGGCTAACCCCCGTGTAAAACACTGATAATGAAAATACAATAGAAATGTTATTTTGAGCATATAAAGAATATTCATAAAGACCAATCATGTCCTAGGCCACAAAGAGAGAAGTCTTAATGATTTTCAAAGAATTAATAGCAGATGAATTGCAGGTGCTCAGCACAATGCAGTACCCTTACACATTTATCTATTTTAATGACTTATTTACTTTTATTTTGTGTGCATTGGTACACCTGCATGCATGTCTGTGTGAAAGTGTCAGAACCCCTGGAACTGGTGTTATGGATAGTGGTGAACTGCCACGTGGGTGCTGCAAATTGAACCAGGAAGAGCAGCCTGTGCTCTTAACCTCTGAGCCATCTCTCCAGCCCCACATTTACAATGTTTATAACAAAGACATAGAAAAAACAAGATACTTTAAGAACACATTT
Organism: Phyllotis vaccarum; assembly: GCA_033318265.1. Classification (NCBI taxonomy): domain Eukaryota; kingdom Metazoa; phylum Chordata; class Mammalia; order Rodentia; family Cricetidae; genus Phyllotis; species Phyllotis vaccarum. Next base: position 36,304,562 of record JARWLC010000011.1, on the reverse strand, counting down.
GGGAGAACACCTTCAAAGTCCAGCTAACATTACTTAAAGAGAACCTTACAGCTTTAAAACCAATGATGAAAAATTAAGATACATTGACACCCCCCCCCATATGTGTGTGTTTGATACTGGGGATCAATTCACCATCTCAAATATAAGGCAAGCTCCTTACTCCTAATTTATATTTTCAGCCTGAAATCTTATTAGAAGCAACAGAGTCCTTGATGTTTAGACTCTGCAGAAATGATACTTACTAAAAAGACATATAGATTTTCTGGATCCCTGAGCGGTCCAAACAGTCACTTTTTGAAGAGTCTGCAATATCAGGAACAACTCATTGTACCACATACCACAGCCGTCCATTGCTCTGCCACTGTTCGATACCACTCCACAGGCTTTGCTCAGTCCTGACATCACCCTGGCCAGAAGGGAAATTGTAGTGACATATGTGCTGTCTGGTTGCTCATGCTGCTTAAAACATGCCAAACATATTTTGACATGACTTGGTCTAATGAGCAGAGTCTGGTTGCTTGTAAAACCTCTAACTGCAGGGTGATGGGAATGTGAGTTTTAAGTTTCTACCTTGGAAGGCAGAGTTCATTCTACAGAAAATTCCCTGAACACTGGTGTGGAGTAGGGGTGCATGATCAATGCCCCCCACACTCAGGAAGGAAGGAGGTAATAAGGATAATGGCAGACCCCCTACTACATTAGCAAGTCACTTACAGAAGCAGCATTTCTTTGAAAAGAGTTATAAGACAGAGGCTTCTTATTTGGAGATCATTGATGTTATACACACAGATAGACTCATAGGGTATTCTGGGATTTAAAACCAGGACTTTATGCATGCTAAACATATACTCTACAGTCAAGCTGACTGCATTTCCTTAAATTTAACTTTAAAAAATTTATTTTCAATTATGTGTATGCCATAATGCATGTGTCTATGTATAGGCATGTACACCTTAGTGCAGTGCCCATACAGGTTATGTTTTATTGTTTTTAATTTCATGTTTTATTGCATTTGGTTAGAATGTCTAGATGGCAGTAAACAACATTGATGATGGTGGATATTTCATTGCCCCCCCCCCATTTTGATGAGAATATTCCTAGAATTTTATCATTAACTCGGAGCTGCAGCAGTTCCAGACAGTTGTGAGCCATGTGGCTGATGAGAACAGAACTCAGGTTCTCTATAAGAGCAACAAGTACTCTTAAACACAGAGCTACCTCTCCACTCCTCCAACAAGTTAGTTTAGCAACTTCTAATTCTTTATTCACTCAAGCCAACATGCTGCAGTGGAAACAGCTATTGAGTGAGATTGCCTGAGCTATTCCAACACCCATCTCAATTTCTGGTTGGCAAATACTAACTCTCAAGGAGATCTTACCCAGAAAGAAATACCCCCAAAGGGAAGCCCACAACTACACATACCCAACACCAGAAATCCGAGTTATCACTGAGAGTCTATTGATGGAGCTTACATTATGGCCAGTATCTGATGACTGTAAGTCAGTTCTAAGGAACATCTTTACCATACCTTTGTTTCCCAGAAGTTAAATCGCTGCACCATGAGATAGGAATTATTCTATTTTATTTTTATTAAGAGCTCAAACCGCTACTTTTGGGGGTTGTAAGAATTTACATCTTCACAGCCATGGTTAAGGAAGAACCTATTTTACGACATCCTTTCAACCTTATTTCATAGCAAAAGTAGTATTTCATGATTGGTTAAATTGGACCTTTTCAAGATGATTAAGTGAAAGCAGTCCAGGCATGGAGTCCTGTCAGGAGAATTCTGGGTGCTTGTGAGAAAACTCCAAGAAAACAAGACGAAAGTCAGTGACCTCAGTTTTTCAAAACTTGAAATTTGCTTTCATGTTCCTCCCAGGTGTAGCAGATTCAATTAAATATTGATATGTCTCTCTGGAAAACATTTTTCCCCCATGAGTGGCTTGTCCTTGTGATTGTATACAGCTTGAACTCATGCGAACCTTACTATCTGAGTCTTCTTAACCCTCAGAGTATACATTGTCTGATGCTCTGAATAAAGCTGGATATTGCAAGAGACTTTAGTCCACATTTGCCAGCTCTTATCTCCCAGGTCCCACCATCTCTAGATCAATAAACAACTGGCATTAAACAATTTCCATGTATTAGCTAATAATATTTATAATACATTGTAAAGTAAACCTCCATTTCACAGATGTGAAGACTGAATTTCTAGGAAGACAAAAATAATTCCCTTAGCAGGATTCACATTCAGGTTTTCTGATTCCAAATCCCTTGTTTGTAGCAACGGTTTTACATCATGGAAATCAGAGAAATTTATTGAGCAAATAAATTAAAATGTCTGAATGCCAAAAATAGTGTAATTACCCGATACTGAAGTCACTCTGTAGTCCAGGCAGGACTTAGACTTGCAATTCTTCTGCTCAGCCTCCTGAGTAGCTGGCATTACAGGCAGGCATCACCAGGTTCCGCAGAATATAACGTAATATTAAAAAAGTTGAGGAATTTCTGATAATGTTTTCTTTCTTTGAGGACCACAGTAAGTATCAGGCTATTCAAGTCTTTGGGATGCCTTACAGCTAAGAAACTGTTTCTCTTTAACATTCCAGAATAGTACTGTTCTAAAGGGGTAAGCCTTGGGAAAAGCTGCCAATTGCTGTGCCTCTTACTTTTTTTTTTTTGTCTTGTTTTGTTTCATGTTTTTACTGCATTGGCTAGAATGTCTAGACAGCATAAATGATATTGGTGATAGCGGGTGTTTTTATTGTCCCCTGGTTTAATGAGACTGTTCCTAGTATTTCATCACTAACTATATTATGTTGAACATGAGTTTAAGATAGATTCAGATGCCATTTATTATCTTACATAAAAATCCTTTGTTACTTATTTTTTGACTTAAAAAACTAGAATTGGATATTGAAAATAAGGCACCAGCTTAAAGGAGAAGATGTAACTGTATGCTATTGACTGAGTAAATGGAGGACTCTATACCCTTACATCACACACAGGCATGTACACACACACACACACACACACACACACACACACACACACACACACAAACACAGGTCATTTGTGGAACCAGGGGTTGAAATTAAAACAAGCCCTGTACATATTAGGTGAGTACTCTACCACAGAGCTATGCCTTAGCCCCTGCATAGTATTTCTGAAGCTTAGTGATTCTCCCGAGGCCCTTAACAGATGACTGCTCCTACATGGGTGGGGCATCCTTTTTTTTTTTTCTTTTCCCCAGAAGGGTTATACCTGATTTGTCTCCTCTATTCTGGAATGTAGTCTAACAATGATAGAACTCTAACCTTTCTCTCATTTGGTAAATAACCTTGAGTGCCTACTGTGTGAAAGCCCAGTTTTGGGGTTCATGTCTTGAGTAGCATTTAGTACATGGTGGTACTTATTATTACCAGTCCAATTCAAGTTTTAAAGAGTTGGCCTCAGGCTAGTGATGTGGCTCAGAAGGTAAAGGCTCTTGTGGGGAAACTTGAATTGGGTTCAGGCTCAGAGATAACACATGGCACAAGGTGAAAATTGACTCCAGAAAGTTGTTTTCTGACTGCCTCATGTGTGTCGTGACACGTGCTTTGCCCCATGGGGTTGCCTGCACCTTCTCACCAAAGCCACCAACAATGTGGAAATTTCTGCCTCTGATTGCTTCCTCCATCTCTCCTCTCTCCCCCGCTCCTATCTTAGCCAGGATGGAGAAACAGATACACACCGAATATTTTTCACCCCAGGCCTGTCTCCAATACGATGCAGGTTTTCAAAATAGAACTAGGTCAGGAAGGTTTATTACTCTGGACACAGGATTTTGCTTTTGGCTGGAAACGTCCTCAACAATAGATTGGTGGTCCTTGGGGGGAACTGCTGAAGGAGTGATTGCATCTTTGATTTGGAACCCTCCCCACTTTTCTTCACTAACAATTTCCTTGTCTACAAGTTTATAAGGCATCAAATAGCCCCTGTGAGCATAATGAATTGTGACATCATAGGCCCATGGCACTTAGAAACAGCAGACTAGCCAGCACTTGCTTTTATTAGCCACATACCCCAAAGCTGAGCAATAGGCCTAGCCCTATTTGGACATCCTATTATAAACCTTATTATAAATCTGCCCCTATTTTCTCTCTGTTTTCAGTGAGGTCACTTTTCATGGTCAAGTAATTTCCTCTGCCATGCTTCCTTGAAGACTGCTAGAATGCAGAGTAGTCACACTAACAAGACCCGAGTCATACACATGTCTTCAATTCTGGCTGTAGAACAGCCCATTTGAGGAGAAACTGTGTAGTCCTAATCCAAGAGGGTAAGGGAACCAGAGTTATTGCTGGTGTCTCTTTGACAACGGTAGTGTCTACCTTGTCTCTTGGGATTTAGTCCTTTTGGGACCTATGACATTTTGGAAATCTTAGTACATTTGGAAATTATTGCTGAATGAGTGAAGGAATGTGATTTTGAGCACAACTGCAGGAAGATGGCTGGGGGAAAGAGTTAAGCATCAGTTCTTTGTTTTTGTGTCTCTCTTGAGGTGTGCACATGCGTGCTGGGTGGGGCAAATGAGGCTGGGGACAAAGCTCCGTAAAAAGAGAGGAGAGAGATGGAGGAGGAGGGAGAGAGGATAGAGCTTTCTCACTTTTAGTGATGCTGGAGGCAGAAGGCTTATTCCAAACATCGCTGGCACACTGATGAAGACCAACTGGAACAATAGATCAGAGTTCATGAAAACGAGTCGCGTTGGTATCTCTGAGGCCTTGAGAATGTCTGGTTTAATTTGTACAATGTAAGGGGGACTGAAGGAATTGTTTTATGATTCTATTTCACAGGGTGGGCCATTGGTCTCAAAATGTCCAACGGCTGCAAACAAACCACTCAGCACATGAGCACTGATTAACTGTGGAACGAACACATACATTCTCTTTCTCCTGCCCAATTCATTAATGTTTCTTATTTAAAATGTTATATAGGTCAGTGTTTTGTAATTCTAAGATTAAAAATGTCCTTTTTTGCTTATAAAATATAAAATGTCTGCTCAAGGGGCCACCTTTTAATAACTGAAATATGAAAGCATCTTGAGGTGTGGAGAGATGATGGGTCAGTCCGGTGCTCCCTTTTAGCCCCATGTAAGATGAGGACTGAAAATCATTTAACTCTGAGGTCCCTAACAAGCACTGACCCTTTGGACAGGACAATTTGGTTGTCCAACACTGGGTTACTCTCTTATACCTGGTTCCTCAAAAGCTAGAGACATGGGGAGGAGGTGGAGAGACCATAGAAGGGACCTGCACCTTCTCTTGGTCTGATGCTTGGCTCTGGCACCATCCGCGACTACTCATCAGGGTCTTCTCTGATTGGTTCTCTCACTGCGAATCATATCTATGTAAAAGAACTTATTTAAAAAAAACAAAAAACAAAAAAAACCTCTTGTTTCCCAAATTTGATTGGAACCAAATAGTTCAGGGTGGTGATTCCAACCTTCTTCACTTGGGCTTTGAAATTCTGGTGAAAGTTCGAAGCAGAGCTCAGCCATCCAAACAAACAAACAAGTCAGAGGCTTCATGTCTTTCTATGTGTCCACAATTTGAATATGAAAAAAGAATGTGAAAGTGTTCCAAGTACATTTTGTTATGAGTGGAATCAGATGAACAGTCACAGGCTCATCACAGTGTGGAGGGAGGGCCATTCATCAGCACATCCACAGTGTGAACTTCTGCCTGGTCTTCATCCTGGAGATCCAAACACAAGACCTTTGTGCCTTTTATCTCAGAAAAGATGTAGTATCTCAGAAAGGCCCAAGGACTCCACAGTGATTATGTTCTATAGTGTTGGGTACAGAGCAGAATGTCTTAAGGATGCTCCCCTGTGCCTTGAAGGTGGGATTTGATCCAGGGCTATCATGCTGTAGATTACCACTGTGTGCCAACTAGTAGATGGTATGTCCTGTATTTGGGGGTGGGAGTACAACCAGCAGTATCCATCAAGGCAGGAACCTAAAATCTCAGGCCTCTTGAAATGGGGAAGCCTTTTTGCCCTGCACTCCATGTGTTTTCTTTTCCTTTTTCCCCCCCCTCTCCTACTGAAATCCTTTTCAAGCTTCATTGTTGTTGATAAGGTCATCTGGAGGTCAGTGGGTTCACAGGTTGCTTGGATTTCCTAAAATTGTGCTTTTTCCCCAAATGTGGTGGGAGAGATTGCTTGTGCTGTGTGCAGCGGCCCACTGAAGCCAACACAGTGTTGCCTTTTCTGTTTCTCTCTGTTACCCCAGTGAAGGCATTTCAGAACTCTGCTGTTTAAGAATTAAAACTGGCAGAGACAAATCTTGGACTTTGAAATTTTCCAATCCATTCTGTGGGACTCAGAGAGAACCAAATCCTCCCCTCTGCCCTGAAGTTTTCTGTGACCTTCACCAAGCTACATTCTGAAATACTCTTCCTTCTGGTGAACAGTTTGAGACAGGGTATGGGGATGACTTTAGAGTAGATACTCAGGCCATATAATGCCAGATGCAAACACAGATGTTTATGAGTTCACAGAATAGAGGATATAAATGTCCCCACTTTCCTGTATGGCTCGGGAAGCATCCGTTTTTCTATTTAGAGAAAGGAGAGAAAGGAAAAAAAAAAAACCCAGAAAAACTTAAAACTTGACAACCCAGATTTGCTCAATTTCCTGCTTTAAACATTTGTGCTTTAAAGGAGTTCATTTGCATATGAAATTGGATGGTGATAGCATATGTGGGGTAATTCTGACCAAAGCAGAGTTCTTTAATCTGCACATGCTGTGGTTCGTGAGAGTTTGTGTTCACACGCAGAATAACTGGTCGACATGGAAGGAGTTAGTCAGTGTACAACATAGTCCAAGATAAACTTTTCTTAGAGACACAGTAAGTGGTTCTAAGATACCCCTGAACAGGATATTTTGAAAGTTTATTCAGCTCTCTTTTCTTTAAAATAAGGGTAAAGACATTAAGTGGATTATTCTTACAGGTGTTTTGAGTTACCACTCAGGAAGTGATTGAAGGCTTAAGAATAACCTTTTGGGTTTAATCTTTGGTTATTTTTACATGTACACATTTATAAAACTTCCATATTTTAAAAAAGTATTTCTAGGACTCTTGCCATGTGCGAGCCACCTTTGCCACATGGGATCAATAATAAGGTAAACAGCGTGGATTGGTCTGCTGTCTGGCACACACTGGAATAATCTAACAGAGCCCCAAACACTGACAGATGAGCTAGTTGGGGAGAGGCGATGAACTAAGTCCCCCAAATCTATCTGTTGAAGTCATAGTAACCAGCACTTCAGAATGCCCAAGTCTGGACACTGTACCTTTTAACAGGCAATTAGGACAGAATGAAATGGTTCTTATCTACAATGTGACTTGGTTCTTACCTACAATGTGACTTCCCTTGGGACAGGAGATGGGACCCCAACAGAGGGAAGCCAGGTGAAGACACTTTGTCAAGTCTCCATCTGTAAGCCAAGGGGAGAGCCCTTCCCGTGCCTTAATCTTGAACTAAATAAATGTTTAAACTGTAGAGTCTGTGCCTTATTGTCATAGCCACAAGAGCTAGCTGATCCAGATAGAAAACTCCTGAGAGGGAATGGCACTCAGACCTGCTAGGTCAGAGGCAGGCATTGTAAGTGCAAAATAAATCCTTATGTTTGACAGTTGTACCTACAGCAAACGAGATGGTTACTGCTTTCAGTTATTATTAGTAACAGAACTCCTGAAGGATGCAAACAGTCATCTGCCAGTCCTTACCCATAATTCCATGTTTTAGGAGAGAGCAAAGAGGAGTACTTGGTATTCACACTAAACAAGAAAGCTACTGCAACATGGCTTACTAAGCTCACTGCCATGAGCTTCAGAGCAACTTCTCAAGCACGAAGCAAGGGAGCTCTCTGACATGATCACTGTTCACATCCCCTCTCTCTAGGGTGAGCTGCTTTGCATTCGCTGTTCTGTCCATGGTAAGTGGATAAATGTGGTTTGCATCACTCAGTGCCTTGGGAATGTCTTACGGGTTATTTCTGGAATGGGCAAAGTTCAGCATAGTCTGGAGCCAAAATGTCCCCATTATTGAGCCAAGATAGTTCAAGTGTTTATGACCTATCTCCAGAATGGTGTGCACATGTGAGAGGTTGATGGTGCAGTTTGCACACATCCCTAGGAGTGGAGGAAAAGCTGCAGAGAAGCAAGAATGGAGAGTGGGGCTGTTGTTGACTCTTTTGAGCCTGAGGCTGCTGGAGAAAGCTAGAAAGCACATGCTGTATTTACAGACTCTTCCTGTTCAAAGAATCAAAGCTCCCGAGGCTGCTTAAAGGCCTCAAGGGCTGCAGGAAAGCCCACATCCCCTCCCAAGATTGTCTTCTTTTTCTGGATCCTGTCTTCAAAACTAGTTTAGTCTAGTGCTGCCAGAGTGCAAGAAAACTATCCAGGAGAACCATTCTCATGATGCAGCCTGAAGATGTCTGGGGCCTTTCTGGCCCTTTCAAAGAGTCTGAGGTTGATACTGTTTTTATAGTAATACATACAAAGACAGCATGCCCCCTTTACAGGACAGCACAGTAGAGATTTCCAGAGGCTACATGGGGCTCATGGTGATGTCATTTTTCTGATGGCTAAAGGAACATGTGCATTCTTACATTCTCCAAGAGTTTCAAAGTTAGTAGGGGCTGGGATGCATGTGTGTGCCCTCTGTGAGAACTCAGCTGGTCCCCAACATTTCGCTTTTTCCTGGCATCTCACCTGTGCCCACCAGAGTTCTCATAAGCTGTTGCTTTCAAGCCTCAGTAGTTTTCTTGCATGGATACAGAAACACACAATGTAATTTTGTACATTTTGTAAAAAAAATCTTGCTAAAAAGAAGAAAAACAAAAATGTTTTGGTTTTAATGTTCTGTTTTTACTGAAAAACTTTCCTCAGCTTGACAATTTTATCTGAAACTTAGTGTTTTAAAATTTATCATTTTGTTCTAAAACAAATTGAGCTTCACAACATATTTCTTATGTATTTATTGATGTGTGTTTGGCTTTGGAAAGGGATGCAAAGGAAGTATTTTCTTTCTTATATTGTACACTAAGATGCTGAAAACCAGGGACTAGGAGACGGCTTGGCAATTAAGAACACTTGCTGCTCCTGTATAGGACCTATTCGTGGTTCTTAGAACCCACATGGAGGATTAAAAGAATGTGTTTCAATTGGAGATCTAACTCCTTGTGGCCTGCATGGGACCTGGGCATGTATGTAATGTGCATACCTGCAGACAAAGACCCTTAAAGGTAAAATAAAGATAAATATTTTTTTAAAGAGATATTGAAAAGGATAAAGTTGATATATCAGAGAATTTTGTCTTTTATTAAGGCAAAAACTCAGTCCAAAGAGGCTGGGCCAAACTGTAGATAAGAAATGAAAAATATGTTTAAGGGTACTTCACCCCTGGCTCTACAGTCTTAAATTTTTACCTTTTTATGTCTTATGTTACCAGAAAATAAAATCAAATTGTATTATGATGATAGTTGAATTGTGACTTTATTTTTGGATCAAATGTTCAGCCTGTAAAGAAAAAAGAAATTCAGTATTTGAAATACAGACATGATTTCTTTACTCCCTTCCACAGTTATTTGTTAGAGATTTATAGACCAGACTGGAGGAACCTCAGGAGCACCGAATATATAAATCATCCAGTCACATGTGGGGTAAGTGGATGTGGCAATGTAGAAAAATATGAAGCTGGTACAGCCAGCCTGGCTGAATGTCTCTGGGTGTAAGAGTCAGTCAAGATGGGGCACTGGCCATGTCCACCAGCACCAGGACCTGTGAGGTAATGCTTCAGCTAAGAGTGGAAAGTCTGAGTTAGCACTTTGTCTGCAAAATTGTGCTTTTAGCTTATAAATGGAGTCTGAACTTACTGTTTTGTTTATATTTAGCTGGTACCAAATTAATGACACACTGAAGAAAGTTTCTTTTATGGGACTTTTGAGGAACAAACATATAATACTGAAATATTCAAACAAGTAAATAACGTTGTTCAGTCTCACAGTTTATTCTGGGTGAATCGTGTTGACATTTGTGCTGAGGGTGCAGAAGAAGGAAGGGGTCAAGTTTCTGGTACCTTCCCACACATCCTACTGAAAAATCCACACTGGCTTCTTTATAACCACACGCTCACAGCAAAAGCACAAAGTAAAACAAAAATTCAAGCCAGCTTTTTAAAAGAATGTCTTGGTAATGAAATAAAAGGTTTTTTGTTTTGTTTTGTTTTTGTTTATTTGTTTGTTTGAAATCCAGCCCTTTGGTGCTATGCATTTTGCATGCTTAGAGACAGAGTGGGGGGGGGGGTCCCACCATGTCTTCCTTTTCTGTGTCCAGCTACCTGCCATCTCCAGCAGAACCTGGAGTGCCCTTACTTAAATCCCTGACTGAAGCAACTGCTATCTTTGTAGGGCACACTATTTTTTTCTTCACCCTTGCACAATGATCAAAACAATTGTAATTATTCTGACTCAGAATTTGGCAGACTATCCCTTAAAAATCAACCATGAGCTCATCACACCAACAAAACAATAACTGATACATTTTGTTCCCAAGAGCTAAATTTTGACTTTCGAATACAAGCTAGCATTTTGGGAAATGTGTGTTGAACATTGTCAGCTTGGTAGACTCTTTAAAATAAAACAATTTTCAGCGGAAGTAAAATAGTGCTATTAACAAGTGTTAATTTTTAAAAATTGTGCCATGAAAGGTATCAAATATAGAAAAATTGTATGCATCAGTAAACCAATGTTTGCACCCAATAGAATTTACAGAAGGGAGCTAGGCCTTAATGCCCAATATAAAATGTAAGTATATCTAATGATAAACTGTTAAGATTAACAGCATAGTGAAATTCAAGCAGAAAATGTAGTTTAACGATTCATACATAGTCAGAGAATTCCAATACCACACAAATGAAAAAGAAGTATAATAGAAAAGGAACACAGTTAGGATTATATTAATTTATTAGTCTTCAGATTGACAAAAATTAAACAAGACTCCTAGAATTCATAAAGGAAAACCTCAACAGTGTCGTTGAGTATGATTCCATGTACCACTTTTGGAACATCACCTGATGATATGTAAAACTGGAGGAGAGACTTGATGCTCCTTTATCCAGGAACCTCACATTTGGGAGTCTGTCCTTGAGACAGGAACCCTAGTGTGTAGCAATGCATGTGCAAAGATGTTCACTGCTGTACTAATATTTATAGAGATGCACATCCATAAAATTGACACATTTTAAGGGCACTTCAGTGGGTTTTATCATATTCTTCAAGTTGTGCAACTGTCTTGGTTCTAAAATTCTTGTGCATGGTCCCTACCACAAGCAGCAGTGGACAAAAAAGCTCCCACATTAGTGTTATTTCTTCCTCTCTCTTCTGAAGACCACTAGCCTATGCCTGTGGACTGTTATACTAAGCCCCTCATAGGGACAAAAGCAAACAATATGTTTCATGTCTGGCTTCTTTTTAGTTAGCATATTGCATTTGGCTCGTCTGTATTATATAGCATGTGTCAGTATTTTATTTCTCTTTATAACCAAATAAATTGGAGTTATTCCATTTTTTAAATGTATTTATCAGTGGCTGCTGTTTGGGTTATTTCCACTGTTATATATTGACTGTTGTAAACAATGCTCATATGGACATTCGTGTGTGGACATGTGCTTTCGGTTCATACCAAGGCAGAACTGTGCAGGCACGCAGAACTGTTCAGCAACACAGTAATCCTGTGTTGATAACTGTATGCAATTGTGCAAAGGACTTTGCATAGTGGTGTTGTCATTTTCTATCCTCACAAGCAGTGCACACCGGCTCTAACTTCTTCACTCCTCGTTAATCTTGTTGCCTATACTTTTTGCTCTGTTCTGGTGAGTATGAGGTGTCACTTCGATGTACGTTTTCCTAATGGCTAGGGAGAGTGGGCTTCTTGAATGTCCCCACGATGTGCATGTATTCTGAGAAATTTCTGCCTAAATACTTTGCACATTTAAAATATAGATTCATTATTAATGAGTAGTAAAGCTTAGCTATATATTCTAGTTACAAATCCTGTATGAAAGACATGGTTCATGTATGACCCCCATGGTGTGCTACATGTTCATCTACTGTTTCACACATTCACCAGAGACATAGTTTACATATTTTCTCCCCGTCTATATTTTCACCTTTTGATGTGTCCTCTAAACCTGTTACATTTTCTTCTCTGATTAAGTCCCATTTTGTGCTTTTCTCCCCCCACTTTGAGGGATTTTTTTAATCTTCAATGGCATGAAGCCCATTCCTTTAAATTTATTTCCTATTGATTTATTACTTTTTATTTTATGACGTTAACTCTTACATTTGGGCCAATGATCATGGAGACTTAATGCTCTCAGGCGGTGTGGGTGTGAGGAAAATCCAGCAGCCATGTTTCCTCTTAAGTTCCTAATTTTAATAATTAGAGCCATCCCTTGGTTTCTTCATCCATCTGGCTAAAGCTGTTAATTTTGTTGATTTTGTTCAGAGAAACAACTTTTTATACTATTGTTTTTCTAATTTTTATGTCATTAAATCCCACTTTAAGTCATTATAACCTTGGCTGGCTTTTCTGATTGTCTTTTTCTAGTTTGTTTGTTTCTTAAGACAGAGTTTCTCTTTGTAGCCTTGGCTGTCCTAAAAATCTGGTCTATCAAAGTCGGAGATGTGCTAGCCTTGCCCCTCATGTGCTGGGATTAAAGGTGTGTGCCACCACTGTCCAGTGTTTCCCTAGCCTTTTAAAACACGGGTTGGTTAATGTTTATTGTCAACTTGACTGGATTTGGAATGACACCTCTGAGGTGTCTTTGGCAGAGTTTCCAGACAGGTTGAACTGAGGAAGGAAGAACTCCCTAAAAGTGGCAATATCTCCTGGGATGGGACTTGAGAATGACTAGAAAGAGAAGAAAGGGGAGGGTGAGCATCAACATTTATCTCTCCCTGCTTCCTGACTGCAGGTGCAATGTGTCCATTGCCTGCTGCTCTCATTGCCAAGCCTTCCTGGCCAGGATCGGCTCACACTCAGAGGGGATGAAAACAGGCTGAAAACAAGCCTCTTCCATCAGTTGTTACTATCACAGCCAACGGGAAAAGTAATGAATACTATTTGAAAAATCTTTCACTCCTTGGGAATAATGTATACATTTAAATATAAATGGATAAATAGGTATAAATGTACTTTTAAGTAATGATTTTACTGTGTCCCGTCAAGTGTTGCTGTATTTATTTCTCTATCTCTCTATGTATTTTTGATTCCTCTTCTGGAATCTTGATTTCTTCACTGTGTCATTGACCATTTAGTTATGTCATTCATTTCCTATATATTTGTAGATGATCATCAAACTTCCTTCTCTCGATTTTGCTCTCAAGTTCATCCATAATTCTCTTGCCACAACCTCTTTAGTAATGGAATCACAGCAGGCTCCACTGTGTCCAACAGTCTTTTAAATATCAATCTGCAGTTAGCTCAGAGAAACTCTTTGCATTTCAATATCTTCACAGTTTTGATTGGTACATAGAGAAGACTGCTTCTTGTTCATTGGAGAAGAAATGAGTCACTGCTACTGCTGGGACTCTCTAGTCTTTAGTTAGGTCTTGTGTCTTACAATGCTGTGTAGTTCTGCTTCCTTCTCCCTGGGTCACATCTGTTATCGAATGCAGGTTGTTGACTTCCCTGGTACTGCTTATTTGCTCATTTCACCATTTGATTTTTTTTTTCTTAGTTTTGCTTCATGCATTTTGAAGTCTTTTTTGTTCAATACACATTTTAGATGCCTATATTTTTTTGTCATTATCAATTTTTGGTGAATTGATCTTTTATCATTGTAAAAATGTTCTTTTTGCCTTTAGTAACTCCCCTCCCCCCAGACAGGATTTCTCTGTGTAGCCTTGGCTGTCCTGAAACTCACTTGGCTGGCCTGGAGCTCACAGAGATCCACCTGCCTCTTCCTGCACAGTGCTGGGATTAAAGGCATGTGCTACCATGCTTGGCAACATTTTTATTTTAATCCTAAAATGTATTTTATCTGATATTGGTATAGCCATTGTAGCTCTTTTTAAATTCAGTCTGGAGATTGACCCAGGACCAAGCACCGTAGTACTAAGCCACAATCCCAGGTTCATTATGACTCTCGTTTTCTTGTTCCTTGAATTCTCTCCTATGTTTACTCAGATCTGTGCTTAGGAGTATAAAGTATGTCTACTTAAGACAACATGTATTTATTTGGACTCTTCTCAAAGTCTGTACACCAGTCTCTCCTTCTTATTGGACATTTTATTTATTTACACTTAATTAATGGTGAGCTTGGATTCATACTGACCATTTTTCTATTGTCTATGTCTTGTGTCTTTTTATTGTTCTATAATGGAAATAATGCTGTACTACGTAGATTTTGTTCAATTGTTTCTGCCATTTTAAAGCTTCATTTAAAATGCATAATTGTTTTGCCTGCATGTATGTCTGTGTACCATTTGCATGCCTACAGAGGCCAGAAGAGAGTATTAGATACTCTAGTACTAGAGTTACAGATGGTTGTGAGCTGACACATGGATGTCAGGGATTGAAATGGGATCTTCTGGAAAAGCAACCAGTACTCAACCTCTGAGCCATCACCCCAGGCCTACGTTGCATTTTTGGTGGAGCTGTTTTCTTAGTGGTGGCTAAGATGTCTCAAATGATAACCTACTTCAGGTTAATAGCAAATAATACCAATAGCCTATGAGAACTGTCGCTGCTCACCTCACTTCCTTCTCCCTGTTGTCACCCTGCAAACTATATGTGTCTTGGTGGGTATAGCTGTTTGCTTAGATCAGTAGTCATTGCATTATGAAACATCCTTTAAATTAGAAAGCCAGGAATCAATTGTTAATGAAAACCCTGTCCTTTACACGTCTCTCTGCAGTGAGTTTTATCTGGACTCATTGTTTATGTGGGTTTTTATTGTCCAGGGTCCTTTCCTTTTTGCTCAGAGGACCTTTCCCTTACTGTTTGTTTGAGAGTAGGTTTTCCACAAAGACATTTCTTAATTTCCCACTCATTTTTAAGCAACAGCTTTTCTGAAAATGGATTTCTGGTAAGCCCATTGGATTGGGCTTCTTTGGGAAGTGGTGTTCATGAATCCCCTCCCCCCCTTCGGGTGTTAGAGATTGAAATTCATGGCCTCATGTATGCTAGGCAGTTGTTAAACCATGGAGACTCATCGCTACAATGGGCCTTACCCCTGGTGCTCTTTGTTTGAGAGGGGCTGGATGAGGACAAGTATTCACAGTAGGTCTCCTAGACAGCCACCAGAGAAGTTCTATAGTGATAATTTCCTGGGACTGAACCTTTGAAGAGCTTCCAATGCTTTCCTTGTTTGCTGGCTTCAGGCTGAGGCAACTGATGGTTTTCAGAACTTCAGGAGCTGTGGACAAGGTGGGAACAGGGCAGGTTCAATGCCACAGCTTTCTGTTCTTGTTGAGATTCAGCTGTTTTACTTGAATCAAGGATCTCAGGGTTGTTGTAGGCCTTGGCTAATTTCCAGAGGCCAGAGTTGACTATGGTAATTTCTGTCAATGTGTCTGTTGCTGTTATAGGGAGGAACTTCTGAAGTTCATCAGTCTGTCGCTCACAGTGACATATGTATTGCCTCTCAATAAAAGCCTGAAAACGTCTTGGCAACATGATGTTTCATCAGCAAGAATTTAACGTGCTATGGAACATCCACAGAATACTGTGCAGCTACCTAGAGCAGTCACTCTCTGATGTGTCTCTGGACCTGGAAAGGTGTCTGTGATGTGATTTCTTCTAAGATAAGGTCTCACTATACAACCCAGGTTGGTATAGACCATGTGATCCAATTCTTCTGCCTCTCACATGCTGGGATTTCAAGTGTCCATTACCATGCCTGGCGACTGTAATTTTTAGATGAGAAAAAATGAGAGAGAGAGAAAGAGAGAGAGAATATACATGCATGTGTATAGTATAACTGCATGTATATATCTACTTTCCATTTGTTTCATGGAATCTATGCTCCTGTGTGTCTATATTTTCTCCTTTTTAAAATTAAAGATAGAAGTTTTTTTTAGATGTATCAGTTGTGTGTGTTGGGGGGGGGTTGTCTGTATGTTCTTACATGTATGGGTGAGCCAATTTCCCATGCCCCAGTGTAGGCGGCGTTTACTTAGAAGGCACCAGTACCAGATAAATATTTATTAAAATATAAATCAGAACTCACGGTACAGTTAACAGATTACAGTAGCACCTGAAGAGGGACTGGAGTCTGGAACGGTGAGGACAGTCGCCGATGCTACCCCAATCATCCAGGAACCAGGAAGAGCGTCTCCTGTTTCCGCAGCCCCTTTTCAATCGGCTTTTCCCCGCCCCTTTCAGGGGGCCCGGTGCCCTGTATAAGTGTCTTTTGACCTTATCAGCTGACACCTGAATCCCACAACACCCCAGTATGCCCATGTGTCAGAGGACAGCTTGTGGGAGTCAGTCTTCTCCTTCCACCACATGGATTCCAAGGATCAAACTCACGCCCTCAGATTTGAAAATGAGCTCTGTTATTCTTTGAGCCATCTCCTAGCCCCGTATTTGCTGTTGAGTATGAGGCAGGCACGTAAGGGTTTTCAGAATGAGTAGAGACAGGACATAGTAGCCTCTTAGCTTTACCCTTCTTTTGTGTTGTTTCTGAGATAGTGGAGGGTGTATTACATTTGCTACTTCTGTTACCATGGCTCTTTTGGGAAGGAGTGTCTTTTGGGGTAATTTTGTCTTTTTCTTTTCTAGGGCTAAGGACCAAACCCAGGGCCTTCTGTTTACCAGGCAAGCATGCCACCACTGAGCTAAATCCCCAGCCCCACATTTGTCATTTCCGAAGATGACATCACCTTAAGATGTATTTATTGGATAAAACTATCCATCCTTCTCCAATCAAAGGGATTTCAAATTTAAAGTTTTTTTTTTTTCTCTTTATCTTTGCATTCCATAGCCATAGGTAGGTGTTTCCACATTCACAACATGTGTTTGAATTACTTTTCATGGACATCTAAATGCTTCATTGCTTAAAATTAAATATTGCGTGCTGTTTGGTGGAAATAAATTTAGACTCAGGAGAGATGGATGTCTCACAGATGCCAGATACACAGATGTTCTTCTGGTCAAGTGATGATGGCAGAAGCTGCTGGCAAGGACGTCTGCAGTCATTGTTTCTACCAACCATTCAACATCCTTAGAAGGTGACAAGAGGAAGTATCAGTTCAGGCTAGCTTTATCTCCTGGGACCTTTTGTTCTGGACACTTAGCCTTTACGTGAGCACTTTGAAACTTCTCATCACCCAAGACTTGAGAGAGCCTTTTATGCACACGTTCAAGCCAGTTGGGGCACGAGTGTGGAGACAGGAAAGGGAATATGGACTCCTAGTCCTAACTAAGAAGCCATCTGTAATTGACATATGCTTGCAAAGGAATAGTTTATTTTCAGTGAAGCCTCGATGAGCATATTGACCACACTGAAAGGTAGGGCCTCATTCTCAGCAGTAAGTGGCCAGCACAAAACAAAGTCAATGATATTTTTGTAGACTTTTTGCTTCATTTTGCTGTATTTGAACATTTTTTTTTGTTGTTTTACTGGTCTTTAGCATGTATGTTATGGTTTCTCATTTCCTTCTTTCTTGTTTTCCATGTGTTTCCTGTGTTCTTCCATTAAAAAGTCTTTTCATTGTTTGTTTTTAAAGAAAAAGAGAAAGAAGGTGCATGGAGCTGAGTGGGTTGGATACCATGGCCAAAATATATTATATGAAAAATATTTTTTTAATACCAACAAGGAGAGATGCTTTTTATTTTCGAGAGAAAAAAATTGTAGGAGCTATTCCAAGTTATTTACCACCTCACTCTAGCTCGTACCAGGTTTGTTACAAGTTCAGAGTGTGCCTGAGGAAGCAGTGCTGAGGGCCGGATCCAGATGTAATGGGCTTTCTGAAATGTCTGGCAGTCTCCTGTCTGCTCCTTGACCAGTTTCTCTTTTATATGGTTCCATGAGCAGTAAGAGCAAACACACTTCTCAACCTCCTCTTCATCTCTAAAGCGTCACCATTCGTCACCATTCCATTTGCGTTTGGGCAATACTGGTACCCAGTGAAAGTACGGGTCTCCAGCCACAGTTCTATGGCAAACAATGGTATGCATCTGTGTCTGGAAGTTGTGAGCAGGCTATTTCTACCCTTTGCTACTTTTCTTGCCATCTCCATGATCTCCTCTCTTTTCAGTCTTACCTGTCTCTCTTGGTTACAGTTTGAATGACAGCTTTCTGGAGCAATGATGCTGCTCTTGTGTTGTCTAGGACACATCTCTTGTTGCCAGTCCTTGCGGTGTATAAAAGAACGAGGAGGCTGTGGGTAGAGTGAATGTATTGATACATCAGAAGACATATCCAAGTCCAGCACTGCTATGGAAGCATCACCCATGTCCACAGTGTAAGTGTGGACACAACCACCCTCTTTATCTATAGGTATTGGTTTAAGAACAAGATAAATAAAGCACATTATGGACAAATTCTTTGTGTAAGTGACTAATATTTACACAGACACTATCACATTCTTGTGGTGATATTTTGTGTGTGCTCTAACAAATAAAGCTTGCCTGAAGAATGAACAGAGGGCAAAGCCAGACACTAGTTAGCCAGAGGCCAGGCAGTGGTGGCACACACCTTTAATCCCATCACTTGCCATCTCATGCCTTTGATCCCAGCACTAGGGATGTGGAGATAGGAAGTGATATAGTTGGATAGAGAAAGGAATATAAGGTGGGAGGCAACCCTTTTGGCCTGAGGATTTGGCAGAGGTAAGAAGTCTCTCCAGTGGCAGGCTCCTCTGTCTCTCTGTTTCAGTATTTACCTCGATATCTGGATCTGGGTTTTTATTATTTAAACCAATTAGATTTTGTGTGACACATTGTCTTATGTACTACATCTCATCTTTAGAGCATTTAATATAATGCAAATACATGGTTGTTGTGCATGCTGCTTAGAGAACAATGCTAAGATCTATAGATAAGAGTACAGATCACAGCTTTTCCTAATAGATTTTGGCCCACACTTGGTTGAACCCTTGGGTACAGAACTAGCAGATGCCAAGTGTCGCCTGTATATGGGAAATGGCTCAGCCCATAGTCACCTAGAGAATCTCAGCACCAAGTCAGTTCTGCTGTAGCGGGTTTTGGTGTCCTGGTGGAGGCTTAAGTGTGTTGTTCACTTAAAGATGTGGCTTCCAGAGAGGAAGCATATTTGAGCACAGTTGCACACTAAAACTGATTATTTTCATTGGTGACAACACCAGGAATTGAACTTTCATGAGAGGCTGATTTCTTCTGGACTCAGATTGAGCTGGCAGTCACCCAAGACCCTGTCATCCCTGCACATGCTGCTATTCATCCATATTATCTTCCTTATCTTGTTCTTATGCAATTGTTTTTCTGAACTCTAAGTGTGGGATTGATTTACAGAGCCTGTTAAATTCCATCATGTTAGTTTTAGACTATTGTTATTACCTATCAGGATAACTTTGGTTGCTGACTTTGTCATCTAGTATTGTCACACGGACTCCTGGGTTTATATTGTCGTCATGTTGATGAATGCCCTGTCTCTGTCCATGTGCTCATTCAGTGAGTAGGATTCACCGAGTGTCCTTGGGTGCCAGGTAGGGGCCTCAGCACTGAGACTATAGCAATGAGCACAGAATGACACCCTTGTCTTCCTAGAGCCTTTATCAGGTGAGGACACAGACGCCAAACAGAGATAAAAAGTCATGTGTGTGACAACAATAATTCCAAGTATCAAAGAGAAAAGCAAATCAGAGAGGGGACAGAAAGTGAAGAAAGACTATACACTTTCATAGTAGATGAAAACAAAACAAGATAAAACAAGAATGTTTTGAGAAATGATGATGTGTGGGTAGAGATGCTTCTGAAGATGCTTCTGTACAATTCATTGGAAACCACGGTGGAAAATGATTCTTTTCTCTGTTATTAGAGCCCTCCCTATTGGCTGACGATCATTCATTGGCACCTTTGGGATGCAGTGGATTCATCCACCAGATTCCCCTGCCATTTAATTATCCTGTCTCCACTTCTGTGTAGGTTCTTAGGGATATTTTGAGATATATTAAAACTTGGAATCTGCATTGTGGTGTCTCCCTGATGTCATCCAGTAAAATACTTAGGCATGAATTTAATGTGGAAAGATGCTATCTGTTTCATAACTTGGAGTTGCCTTCACCAAGTGGCACACGGAGAAGTAACAGCTTCTGGATGCAAAAGAAGAGAGCTGACCCAGGCCACTCTCCATCCTCACAGACTTTGTCCAGAAAGTAAAAATTCTTTGAGAACTGACATTATCTCCCCTGTTAAATGTGGACAAGTGTAACTGAATGGTAAACATGTCTTTTGGCTCCATTGAAGCAACCCAATGCTCCTTAACTCTCTTCCTCTGGGACATCACATCCTCAGTACCAGGCTTCCTAGGGCTGACTGATCTCTACCTGCTAGGTGGCTCTCCAGGTGTGCCCTGTGATCCTCACAGTGGCCTGCAGGCTGCACTGTTGCCGTGGTTATCTCCCTACCGCATATAGCTAGCTGGCTTTTTCCAAGTGTCTAAACAGGTTGTGCAGAGGCTGCAGGTAGGCACTGAATCCACACAACCAAAGCTGACAGAGGTTGCAGCTGCAGAGAGTAGTTGCAACCCTGAGAATCAAGGAGCATGAGGGCCCTTGGGTTTTTGTGAGAAAGTGCTCCACCTGGTTCTTTGGCCCTCATTTTCTTCTCTATAGAGTGAGTGGGCTTCTAAAGGTAAGACCCTAAACTTGAGGTTTTTCAAAGTACATTTTGTTTGCTTGCTTATTGTTAGAGGATTTGGGACATGGGTACAGTGTGTTTTGATCAGGTCCATTCCCCATTTCCCCTCCCCATCCTCCAACTCTGTTCCCTCTCAACTTCATATTGTTGTTTTTTTTAACTCAGGAGTCCATTAAGTGCTACGGGTATGTGCATACATGTAGGGCCACCTACTGGAGCATGGGTATCCTTTCATGATCACATTTCTGATGAAAGCTAATTCTTCCTTTCCCAACAGCTGTCAGTTATCAATAGTTTCTGGTGGAGTTTCCTGATTATCTCCCTGCTTCGTACTGGGCCTTTGGTTTTATTCTATAGTGTGAAGGTCTGTGCATGTCGACACAGACACAGTCAGTTCATATGTGTAACTGCTTTCTTGTCTCTAGAGAGTACAGTTCACTATCGTCACCCACCACCTCTGGCTCCTACAGTCTGAGCCTTGGAGGAAGGTCTGTGACGTACAGAGGCTTTCACTCTCTGTACACAGACCAGTGTGAGTCTCTGTAATAAGTGCCATCTACTGCCCAGAGATGCTTCACTGACAGTTGATTTCTGAGTGTAATGATTTCAGTAAAAAGCAATCAGGGCAATGGGAGTTTATTGCTTTCCTTTTTGGTTATTCCCTTCTATGGATGAATTCTAGCTGTATGGATACACTGGACAGTTCTCTTGCTGACTGGGGAAGGCTGGTACAGACCAAAGGCTAGGAGCTCAGAAGCCCTGAAGTGGGATCCTCCCACTCAGCAGCCCAGGAACAGGGGTCAGAGTTGCATGCTGGCCTGGTTGGATTTAAACAGTCATAACCAGAGGAAAGACAGCTGCGGTGTTCCCATATCTGGGGTCTGTGCTCTGATCTTACCTCCTTTTCTTTGGATTACCTTCCCCACAAACCTCATTTCCTTTCCAACACTCACTGTAGAGCAGAGAGCGTAAAAAAAGTCTCCTTTGCTACAAGCCAATATGGACACTGTTAGAATGGCACCTTGGTCCAATGGCCCTTTGTTCTGCTTCTTAATGACTAATTATCATGCTATGAAATGCTTATGCAACCCTAGTGGAGTTGCCGCCCTCCTGCTAGAGAAGCTGGAAGTGTGTAATCCTCAGAAGCCATGACTGGGTCTTGGAGTTGCGCAAGAAGTAATTACAGAATCCAGCCGAGGCTTGCTTCTTATTACAGGCTCCAGGCTCTACCCCCAGTAGCTTTACATGCTTGTTAATATTTAAACTGTCGAGCAGCAGCAGAATATTTTGTAAGCTTTAGGAATGGCCCCAGGACTCAGTGCCAGCCTAGGACCCAGGACAAGCCTTGGTAAAGGAGGGCTAGGGACAGTGTTCTGTGGGGTTTAGGACATCTGTTCTTTTACAAATGTTGGCCCTGGAGGGGCTCTAACTCTCTTCCTTTGCTGAGAAATACTCTTAAACCATCTCAATTTTTATAGTTATTTCTTTTGAGGCACTAGCCTCATGCTTGCTGGGAGCCACATCTTCGGCCTCAAATTTCTCAGTTAAAAAAAAAAAAATCTTGAAAAAAAAAAAAAAAAAAACGCCGGACAATGCCTCATTTTATAAAACCTACCTCAAATAAATGGTTTCTTTAGTTTCTGGTTAGCTTCTAGAATATTAAGAAAAGAAGATAATTTGTTTAATCATCCTCTCTGGACACAAACACACACAAGCCTGGCTTTACCCTGGCCAGGGGCTGCAAGCTCAGGTCTCATTCTGTGGCCTTTGGAAGGTTAGCCTCTTGACCTTCCAAGGGCCTGACCCCTCTCTTCAGAAGCAGGCCAGTCCTCTGTCTGTCTGTGTGCTCTTGTGGCGCCTATCACTGTGGGATCTGGGCACAGAGACAAAAACATCAGGCAAAAAACACATTTGTGCATTAGCAGAGGAAACACTGGCTTCCTGGAGTCAGCCTGGGCCTAAGCTGGAGGAGACTTTATCCCAGTGTGGCTTGCAGAGACGAAGAAAGAATGTGTACACAGCCAACCATGGGGCTCTTCCTTGCTTTCATTTATAAAAGAAGCCACTGTCCGTGTTGGTTAGGTTCGGCAAGATGCTGGAGGCTTAAAAGGCTACTTTCCCCTCTTATTTCTCTGCTCCTTCCTCCCTCCTTTACCTCCTCAGGCCTTCACTCCCTCTGTCTCATTCATGCTATACCTTTTCCTCTAATTTAGTGATTTAAATGATAAATCACCATGCACTCTCACCATGATAAAAAGCTTTTTTTGTTTGTCTGTTTGTTTTAATTTTAGACTAGAAGATGAAAGTGAAAACAGTCTGCTCTGGACCTACCATTATTTAAAGGGACCTTCAACTTAAGACTTTCTAAGAATTTTTCTTACACTTTCCTCTGTGTGCCAATGTTCCTGTACATGGCTGTGTCTGTGGGTCTATAGTCAAAGTTCGTCAGTGGGATTCATTGTTAGACTCATTGCTAAGATGTTTTTCTGTCACTTGTTTTGCCCATATGACAGTGTTTCGTAGACATTTCCACACTCTCCCAGGCACCTCATAGCTGCCCGGCAGCCCGCCGTGTGTTTATGCCCTAAGGAATTTAACCAGTTTCTTAAACTGGCATTAAATTCTTTTCTGTTTGGGGTAATCACAACACACACACACTGGTATAAGTGAGCTGGTGCCCAGTTGAGAGATCATACCCTGAGGGTAAATTCCTAGCAATGGAATTGCTGGGTCAAAGGCTATGTGCACTTTACATTTTAATAGATATTGCCAAATTGCCCTGCAAAAAGGTTGATCCAATTTACAACCCCATTAACATTGTGTGAACTGCCTATTTCCTCAAAGCCTTCACCAACTCTCTGTTCTATCCAACTTTTAAGTATTTGCCAATAGGTCATTATTGTTTAAATTTGCATTTTAACTACAAAATAAACCTTGTTTCACATGTTTATTGCTTATTTGTCACAAACTGTTCTTTTGAAATAATGAGCTTGTCCATTTCTGTGTTTTTAGTTATATAAAATAATCAGCAAAACTATGATTTGTTACCAGCCTTTATTAGAAAGGCCACAATTTTTCCTCTGCTTGCTTCTTTTTTCAGAACAGTTGACAGTATTTATGGAGCTAAGGGATCTGCCCATTTTTGACAGTACTGACAATTTGTTGTCATTCTTGGGTGGGTCCTCCCACTCATTTCTGCTGCGCAGACCCTTCCTAATGCCCTTACCATATGTATGTTAGGTTTTGCTTCACAGACATTTATCCTGGTAAGAGGCAGGAGACTGGTTGGAGCTGTCTCTTGTCAATCAGCCTGTTAGCTCCAGTGGCTTGCTGCCTGGGGGAGGCTTTATGCCTCTTGAAAACAAGGAAGGTCCAGGAGACAGCTTGCTCTGTTTCTTTCACTTCTAAGATGTAAGGTTGACTCTTTGCAGTTAAGAGACCACTTCGTGTATCTTCGGAGGAGCCTCACAGGGCAAATGGAAGGACAATTGCGAGAGGGAAATGGGCATTTTCTGGTGGCAAAGAAATACAAATTCACAAAGTGGGGCCTAGCTGCTTTTTTCCTAGGACCAATTGGACCTACTTTGGCTTTAATAGTCTGAACCTAAAGGCACAATCCCTGAGCCTAAGAAAAAGGTAGAATTTGCTTATCTTGGATTCATTGAGGTTGCCAGAGAAATGAGAAAAATAATTTTATAAAACATATATATTTTAAAAATAAATATAATTACTATATATATATATACACACACACACACACACACTTTGATTTCAGCAGTATTTCTTAATGCATTCTCTCAACACACACAAATTCCTATGGGAGGCTCCAGACATCTCGTATACAGCCTGGAGTTTCTGGTGTCCTTCCCATAGTTCCTAAGTATGTAGGGTTATTTTCTTTAAAGCTGAAATGAGTTAATTGCACAATCAGTAACATTAGAGGTTTATATTTCTTGGCATGCTTGATGCGATATGCATGTTGGCAGCGACCTACGAGGCTTTGACTTGCAGCGTAAATAATATAATCCTGTAGATCAAATTCCAGGTAATTTAGTTAAAAGGTCCTGAAGGACTGTTTCCTCCAAGTGTCTACCTCGTGGTAAATTGTGTAATTTGTATAATTATAAGTTGATTTGATGAGGATTGATTTCACCATTAATGGTGCAGTATTACTAATATTAGTACTGATTACCATTTGTTGGGTATGCATTCTTTATTGTGCAGTGTGCGTGTGTGTGTGTGTAACACATACATACATTCCATATAAAATTTGTATGTCTATCTTAATGAGAATCTTGTACTTCTCATAAGACCAACACTGCTTCATCTTGTACTCCCCAACTATGAAAAACAGAAGTTCGGGTGAATCAAGTACCTCATGTGACATCAAACAAGCATTAAGGCTGTGTCTCAGCTCTAACCAGGACTGTCTCATCCCAAATTCTATTGTTTCACTTTCATCCCGTCTCCTCCCCCAAAGCAGTCAAGATGGTGAATGCCAGGACCTTGGTTTTTCCCTTTGGAATTTTCATTGCTGTTCTTGAGACAGGGTCCCTCTGTGTACCTCTTGCTAATCAGGAATTCCTTCTGTAGACCTGGCTAGCATCCTCCTTCTGCCTCCTGAGTTCTGAAACTAAAGGCACCACATCCTGCTGGAGCTTTAATTTTATGCCAGCTTAAGAAATGAACATCAATCTCTTTTCCTGCTGCCTCCCCATGAAGTAGGTTATCTACCTGTTGTCATAGAAACAATAGCTCTAAGAATTCCAGAAGCCTCCATTCCTGCCCCTGACTGTTATTCTAGCTGATTTAAGATGATCCATGGAAAGCCTGGGGAAGGTGAGGGTTTCATAATGACATCTTCCTATATACATGCCTGATATTTTGTTCTCATTTTCCCCCACTGCCCTTTATTGTACCCCTCTGTCTATCTTCTGAGGATTTCCCTTATCCTCACAGTAACCCCCATCCCTGTTTTCTTATCACACATATAATATTTGTGACTTCTTTTAGTAATACCACCTGTCCCTAAATCCAATTCCCCAGTGTTTCCTGAGTCCTTCTGTGTTAGTGCTCCTGAAAGGGTCCATTCCATTCCCTGCTCTTGTCCCCAGCCCTGCCTCTCCCTTAGCTGCTTCTAGTCTGGTTCTGCTCCTGCCCCATTTTCCTGCAATGGTTTTTCCAAGGTCACTGTGGGGTTTGCTACAGACCAAACTCATTGATGAAGGATGGGGAGCTGGTTAGGCTCTACTGACTGAGACCATGGTTCTCTGATCATGAAATTTCTCTTTGGCTTCATAGTGTCATCTCTTGCTTCTCTCTCTTTAATAGTTATTTATTTGCTTGTTTATTAATAAATCCTAAGGAAGGAAACCATGGCTATACTTTCATCTTTTATTCATGTTTTAAACTCTTACGTGCTTAGCTGTTCATTCTCTCCAATGCTCAGGAGCACTGTACTAATATTTCCACAACAGGGTTAAGCCCCATCTAATAGTAAACATATGTGTATGTGCTCAAAGTCCCCTTTGCACTGAGCATAGGCTATTGACTCAGATGACATCAAGAGAAAATTTATACCTTCCTCAAAATGCCTAATTCTTCCTGGCTTAAAAAAGCATAGTAACTGATAGTCAAAATTATTATGATTTCATATGGCTCCCCTTTTATTTGTGCATGACACAATGGCTCTGAAAAATTGCCTGTGCATGTGCACACACACACACACACACACACACACACACACACACACACAGAGAGAGAGAGAGAGAGAGAGAGAGAGAGAGAGAGAGAGAGAGAGAGAGAGTCAGCTACTTGGTGCCTTGATTGTGTGAATGGCTCTCTCTACCCACACAGTATCCTCCTCATAACCTCCATGTCCTGTCATCTCTCAGTCCTGGGGATGTATCTCCATCACTTGTTGAAACCTGCCCCCTTTATATCCCCATGATGCCTTGCTGTTTCAGAGCCTGACTCACCTCCTGTGGCAGTCTCTCCTGCTGGCCTCTGGTTCTGTCCCCTTCACCCTTACTTCACAGGACAGTCGGTGCTACTCTTGTGGGATCAAGGTCAGTTTTCAATTCCCAGCACTTCGGTGACTGAACCAAGGTCCTTCTAAATTCAGCTTGCCCCTCTCTCTCCATTACCTCCTTTCCCACAACACAACTCAGGCTCTGCAGCTTCTAAATGTAGACAACTTGCAGTCTCCTGACTATGTGTGCTCTCTTTAAGGCCCCAGACCACTGTTCACACTGTCCCCCTAACTTGAAAAGTTTCTTTCCACTCTCAGCTCAGCTTAGTCATGATTTTGGTGTCAATATAAATGCAAGTGCTTTAAGAATGCCGGGAGCCATGAGTGTGATGTGCCTCTCAGCTTCACACCTGTGTTTTCTCTAGGTTCCCTGTTGACACTATATTGTGCTTGCCCATTTCTTGTAAAAGCCTCAGGGCAGGGACTATGCTGTATCCCTGCCTTTGCTTCTGTGCTAGATGGCTGGTACATGGTAAGGTGCTCATAAAGGTTTACAAATAAAGTAAGGGCCAGAGAAGAACTTTATATTAACTCCGGCTTTCCTACTTTGATAATTCAATTGAACATCTTTATTTTATTGTAAATGTATGGCAAGCCCCAAAGCCATAGATGCAAAAGACAGATATGTCATCTATTATTAAACTTTACACAGAACTCCAAAAACTAAACACCAAGAAAACAAATAAACCCAGTTTTAAAAATGGACAAAACAAACTGAATACAGCTAGTTTCCCTGGATCACACCCTCCGGATGTGGATGACAGTTAAATGGTGAATGGCGTGGGCAGTTTGTGGAGCCTCTTACAGGTAGACCAGAGTTTATTCCTAGTGCATGAACTGGCTTCTCAGAGCCCATTTCCTACAGAGGAGCCTTACTCAGCCTTGACACTGGAGGAGGGACTTGGTCCTACTTTAACTGGATTTGCCAGATCAAATTGACTCACCTTGGGATTCCTTGCCCTTTCTGGGGAATGGATGGGGGGCTGGAGTGGGGGGAAGCTGGGGGAGAATTGAGAGAAGGGGAGGGATGGGGAGCAGTGGTAGATGTGGAAAAATAATTTTATAAATAAAAAGATTAATAAAAAACCTAAAAAAATGGACAAAACATTGGAAAGCTATTTCTAAATAGAATACATTCAAGTGAGCCATAAGTACATGATAAAATGTTCGCTTATGAACATAGAAATGCAAATTAAAGGCATGATGTTATATGTCTGTTAGAATGACTGCTATCAAAAGGACTAAATACCTGGATGGCCTTGAAAATATATATATGAGTAACATTATACAGACTATGCAGGTTATATTTATGAATGTCTATATGTGTGCATGTACAATAATTTTTCAAATGTACCAAATATTATTGTATTGTTATATACACACATACACAAATATATTTATGATGTATACATGTAATCTACAGCATATGTATCAATAATATTACTTTATATGTACGTATATACGTAACAATATATATGTTGTATATGCATATATATGTAACAACACTCAATGAAAATAGAGGCCATGAATTTTAAAGAGAGAAAGGAGGGATATAAGGACGATTTAGAGGGAGGAAAGGGAAGGGAAAATGATGTAGTTATGTCATAATCTCAAAAATAAAAGATTAGTTTAGAAATATCTAAAGATTCCTGCTAGCAAGGATATGGAGAAGGGGAGTCCTCCACACTGTTGGCAGGTCCATGAACCAGCACAGCTGTTACGGAAGTAGTACAGAGAGGCCCACATAAATTTAAAATAGAACTTCTCTATGATTCAGAAATCCTGCAAATGAATTTACACCAAAGACCGTGAAGCTGGAATGCTGAAGAACTGTTGATACTCCCATGTTCATGATAGTCTGGATGTGGAATCAACCTTAGAGTCTACCATTGGGTTGGAGGATAAAGAGTAGATGGTGTATAGACACAATCAATATGCTAACGTCCGTGGAAGAAGAAAAAAACCTATACTTTTGACAGCATGTATGGACCTAGAATTCCTATTTCCTTTTTTGGCATTGCTCAATAAATGAGCCATCTTAGAATGGCTATGCTATGCAGCGCTGGCACCAAAGGACTGATGCTGCATGTTCTCACTTGTATGTAGAATCTGGAAATGTTGAACTTGGAGACACAGGATAGGGAATGGTGAGTGGCAGGTCCTTGCTGGAACGATGGAGGGAAGATGTTCATCAGAAGTACAAAGCGGCAGTTAGATGGCGGGGGGGGGGGGGTTCAGGTCATCTACTGCACAGCATGGTGACTATAGTAATGTGTGGAACATTTGAAAATTGTGCCAGCCATGATGGCACACACTTGCCACCTCAGCATCCAATCGGCTGAAGGAGGAGTGTGAGCTTAAGGGTAGCCTGAGCTATGCAGGGAGACCTTGTCTTAACAGTGACAGAAAATGATAGAAAAATATATAGATGAAAATTCGCCTGGAGAATGGCCCTTTAATATTCTCACTACAAGAAACAATCTTAATTAGCTCGATTTAATCATAATTACAATACATACGCTACATTAAATCATCACCCCGTACACTGTAATATTTATAATAACAAACTAAGCCTTGTTCTGAGCCGTGTGAGACATCAATTCCCAAGCACCTGCGTCTTCTTTCCATGATCCCAGGTTTAATAGATCTGCCTCACTTATGGTATTTAAATATCTGTCTTGAGTAGGAAACTGTCAGCATCTTTTTCTGAACCAGCTGTAGGAATGCAGAGCCTTTAGGACATCTAGGCACCTTCATGCCTCCTGCAGTCATTGTTCCCTAGATGTTCCTCAAAACTGGCCAAAAGCAATGTTTACTGTGTGCTAGATGCAGCTCTTTCCACCCTGCATATGGCAACTTAACTTTCACTGTGAGGTCATTACCAGGAAGTAAATAGGCACAGAGAGATGACATAATTCATGGAAGTTTGCAACAAGTACTACATGGTAGAGCTTGGATTCAGATTGTAGTGATTTGGTTTCAGAGACATTTATCTGCAAATGACAGCAAAGGATGAGGCTAAGGCCTGTAAGTTAGGACCAGAACATCACAGGTAGCATGGCAACCCCATCCCATATCAGTGGTAAGCTGAGATGGGCTCCTACCAGCTGTCAGTGTAACAAAAGCTGTTCAGGAATGATGCATCCAGGATGTCTAGATATTAAACATCCAGAAACAATGTATTCAGGGTCTAACTGTCAAACGTTCAGGAATGGATAGCCACTGTTGGTGTCTTGATACCAGCCGCAGTAGGAACATCTGTACCAGGAACATTGGCAAGCACTACAAATCAGAGACATGTTTCAAGTCAGTGTGTCCAGTGGGGATGCTCAATCTTCACTAAGAGGACATGTCTTGTGTTAATGGATAGAGTAGGAAGACTGATGGTCTACTGCTTACTGTCAACAACCTTGTCTTCTCTGCATTATTCTTGAAGGCACTGAGAGAAGTCATCATGCCTAATGCATGAGCTTAGACATGCCAAGGAATCAGATTCTCCTGTCCTCTTAGCCAATGGCCTCCTGTCCTCCAGTCACCAAAAGGGTTGTTGTGAAACAAGCATCTCACATAATCTTGAGTGTCCTTGTGGCCTTCAGCTTTGGAAGTACAAATTCTTGGTGACATCTGGTTTGGCAACCACCCTGAATCTGATGCGCCAGGCTTGCTTCTCTTCCTGTAACTTGTATCAGTCAGATTAATTGACACTATGCTTCTTTTCTGGGTGTTTGCTTCTCAAGGCACCTCCACTGAAAGAAAAACTGGGCAGACAGATCTGTCTGCCAGAGGGTCCTTCAGCAACCCAGGGTAGAACATGGCCACATATCCCACCTCTATTCCTGGTCAGGAAGCTGATTGCCTCCGTCCTTCCCAATGCTGGCCTTCCCGGGTCTGCAGTTCCTTAGCTGAGAGGCTTGGGTGTGTAGCTTTGCTTGATACCACCACTCTCCTGCACCCACTCCTAGATATCTAAATGCTTGATTGTCAGCTGCTGCTGGTCAGAGATTTACCTTGTTCCCCAGGGGAGATGCACTTAGTGTCTAAAATAATTCCTTAGGAAGGGAAGGAGAAGGGGAGAGGTGATATGTTCTTACTGTCGTTTTGACACTGGCAAGGGGGCCCTCAGGTTCAGAGAGTGGGTCTCCTGGTTCTTAGGAAACTATAGAGATGCTGGCTGGAAGTGCAGAGACACAGACATCTCTAGCAGAACATTCCAGGGCAGCATTTTTTTTTCTTCCAAACTGTGTGTTTCCCGAGCCCGGCAGAGCAGATATTTGGGGCTACTCTTTTTGAGTACACTCATCCCTTTAATCCTTCATGCTGCTTCTGACTTACAGCTAAATGCAGTCTCTGACTACTGGGCATGTTAGGTGATAGTGTGATTTCATTCTCTCAAAGGACAAAGAGAGAAAGGAAGGGGAGAGACAGGTGCCAGAGCAAGAGCTGATACAACATCTGGGTTATAGAGGCTTCCTGTTCACAACATTGTTGATCTGGACATTGTGCTAACCTCATTGCTGTGGCATCTGAATCTAGACCTGACTGCCTGTTCTATCACATCCTGCATTTGCTTTCTTTCTTGAGAAAACTGTGGACAAGAGAAAGACAGTATCTCCAAGGAGTTTTGAGGCAAATTGATTCCAGTTACACCCTCTAGTATTATTCACAGGGAATAATGGTCTCCGGAAGGGGATCTATTGTAATTTATGTACTGCAGATTGGGACATACTGATTTTGTGAATTCTGTTCATTTTTAATTCCTAGAAGGATCATGAATCATTTCATTCGTACCTTGTACCTCTGCCAGTAAGGGATATATAAGACAAAGTTTATGATTGCCAACGAGATGATGATTATCTTTGAAAACTGTGGTTTGTTTGTAGTGATAGTATGTTTGGTGCACAAGAAAATGAATCCTCCTAGGCCAGCACATTAGCAAAGGGGTAAAGAGGAAGTCACATTTTAATGGAACGGTGGCTACCGGTGTTACTCAATCTCACTTCCCCACCTTCAGCAGAATTTCTGCTCATTTTAAAATGCAAAGCAAAGTGGTTTCAGTGGGAGGGGATGAATTGATGAGGCCAACAGAGTAGTGTATGAAAGAGCTTTGGCAGTTTTGGCCTACCCAAAGAGTTTGGCCTTCTTTTATGACTCACTGTGCAAGCCACTTGCCATTGGTCCCTGCAGGGGGCTGACCCTGTATTCCACTGAATCAACACTAACTAAAGATACAGTGGTTTTTATTTCCTATGACTCACTGAGCAAGATAGGTTTCTGGGGCTCCTGATCTGTGAGCTCAACTACTTCAGCTTTGTTCAAGGACACAGCTTGAGAGGGAAGGCAGTGTCATCAGGACCTCACTTTCCTCCCACAAGTCATGTTGGGGTTACATTTTGGAAAACACAGACTCATTCATTCTTAGGGGTCCACATTGGCAGGTGTGTTTTACTGATTCGAACTCCTAAGCTGAACCAATATTCCTGAAGCAGATGCTAATGCCAGACCCAGGAAGGGAACAGGAACAAGGCCCTCTGTATATCTAGAGAAGCATTCCTGGGCTCGTGGGTTTGCTTCAGCCCAAACCTGGAATGAGCCACATCCTTGTGCATTTGACTGTGATGAGGTCTTTTATTACATTTATAAATGTCCCCTGAGGCTATTACTCAAAAGGGTTCATCTAATAAATAAGACAACTAATAATTATTCTGTTTCAGATTGCTAGCTATGTGTAACTTCTTCAAGGGGTCAAAAGTGTTATGTTTGCTCAACATTACCACAGCATTCTGACTCTTATGATTACTGAATTGTAGTGCAGGTGGGGTCAGGAAACAGAGGGAGGAGCATTCATGTGACCACCTTTGATATGGGGGGGTTTCTTTCTCAAAGCAGGATGGCTAAGTGTGTTTAATCATATGTGAGGTGCCATAGAACACAGCTTGTTCATGCTCAGATCTTCCTTTTATGAATCACTTCTTTCAGGGTGCTGGGCTTTTGATTTGCATCTTGGAAATGGAAAGGATCCCAGGCTCCGTTTTTTGTTTTTTTGTTTTAAAGGAATCTGTCTTCTGAAACAGGGCTTCATGCTGTGGGTGACATCTGCTCTGCTCCTGTGTCCATCTTTCCTCAGCCCACACACCACTGAAGAAGAGTGTGTGTCCCATTTGTGCTTTTTGCCCATGTTCTGAAGAGAAATAGTCACTAGTGACATGCGTAGCTTTGCCCCAGTTGGGAAGCTGGGGCATGTCTAACTTTAGAGGTATGGGAGAGTGCATATTACCTTCAAAAGCACTCCTTAAAAGGTCCAGTTAACTGAATTTTACAAAAGGGGGGTTATCTCCTTTTATTGAGCTGTAAGAAAGGAACATTCCTGGTTTAGGTAACATACAAGTATTATCATTTCCATAAGTCGGAGTGATTGAGGCATAATTTGCACCCCCACTTTTTGGTATGTGACTTAAGTGTCAGCGAGATATATAATAACACATCATCATTGCAACCAACACAGAGAACAGCTCCACCAGCTGAGAGTTCCTTTATCTCAGCCCCAGGCATCATTGGTCTCATTTGGCCTTTTCAGGGTATGTATATATGTATATATGTCACCTTTCATCAGAGACTCCTCTGTGTCACTGACCACTCTGAACAGCAGCATCCTTAGCTGCTATGGTGCTCTGGCCCAGTATGGAGCTTCTGTGCTGTTGAGATCCACTTCTGCTCTATACTCCTGCCATCCTCCAGCTGGGGCATTGAAATGTCTGTGGAGACCACTGGAATAAGGATGGTTTTCTAAGAGGTTAAAAAGCCCCCAAAGCATCACGGTGCCTGGTGATGCCAGAGGAGCAGATTCAGGCCCCAGAGCAAGAAAAACCTTGATAAAGGATACAAAGTTTCCCACTGCATGGGAGATACATTCTAACACCATGCAAGCTTGACCTTTGAGTCCTGCTGGTCATTGACTGGCATCCTGTGGATAGGGGGCACCATCCAGCTTTGGAGGCAGCTGTCCAATATTTACTCCAGGAAGGGCAAGCCAGGATCCTAGGAGCAGAAGATGTCAAAAGGAAATGTGGGCTTCCCAAGAAAAATAGCAGTGCCCCCCACCAGAGTTGTTCACTCTGTAGGGAAAATTGTGTACGCTGGAATATATTTTCCTAAGTGTAAATATGTATTAGTATTTGAACTGGTCTTAGGGCTCTTGTCTAGTCCCCATATTTATCTTCCTTAAGGTTTCTCACATTTAATGACTAGCAAGTACATTTTCAAGTTGCATTTATATAAACTTGTGGACATATGTACTAATGTGCCTTTAGGCTTCTGAATGCTAGCTGTAGTCTTAAGTTGTACTATTTTTGTAGTCCTGAAAATTGCTTCTTATATAAATAACTGAAGGACTAACTTCAACTCTCAATTCAGTGTTGGACTCCTAAATGTCTTGCTTATAATGAAGTTTGTTAGAAACAGCCCAAAAGTCTTAGCTTCTGCATCTTGCCTCCTGAAAAAAAGCATGCCGGTGTTTTATGCCTATCTCCCCAAACTGAGACTTCACTGAGAAATTAAGATTGTCAAAAATTCACTGGGAGGAAATATTACTGAAAATACACATTGTCAGAAGTCAGAATGATAAGTGTTCTTTCTATGTTAATGGCTGATGAGAGGTTTTTCAATGTCTGGGAGACCTTTAACCATGCCTTACAATGCTACCATACTCTGAAACACTGCTATGTTGAAACGTAAACTTGATTCCAAGTCTACTGAGAATAGAAAAGAAAGAAATACTTGCCTGTCATCTTTGCCACTTCGTGGGAGTTTTCATGGAGGTGACTAGTGAGAAGAAGTATCAGAGATATGATGCTCCAAGCCCATGGGGATGATCACTTACCTCAGGTAACCCAGCTGAAGTTCAGATGGAGCCTCCTTAGCATTTTTTGTTCTGATCTCTCGTGAGTGGGTTTTGCCTGGTATATATTCGTGTGTGTGTGTGTGTGTGTGTGTGTGTGTGTGTGTGTGTGTGTGTGTGTGTGTGTGTGTGTGTGTACGTGAATTGAGCATTAATAGATTACCAAAATCTTCCCACCTTTCCCCTAATGGTTAGAAATTGGCTATCAGAACCAACAAATATGTGAGAGGGACATTGAATCTGTATATTCAGTGGATCACAGCATAGATGTGATAAAAAAAAAAAAAAGGCTCAGTTACAGCATGTTCTCAGAGTGGAACTTCCTGAGCTATGGAGAGATCTAGGAAAGACAGGGGAATTGTGGTTTATGTGGATGTTTATGTTTGGCTGTAGGTCTCCCCAAAGCAAAGGCTGATGCAGTTCTTTTTCTGGTCTGTGCAGGAGTTGGCCAATGATGGGAATGACATTTACTTCTAATCACTCACCCATCTTAATAATGCTGAAAAGATACAGGGCCCAAGAACTGTACAATCACCAGTACTCCATGACCCTGGAGTCTTTGCCAAGTTGAAAGAGATCCTCCAATCTGGGGCGAGTTACAGCTCTATGGTTTTGATCATGATCTTCTTGGAAGATACTTATTAGAGCCATTTGTTGACAGCATTAAGAATTAACAAATTATGTTGTTAAAGCATAACAAAAGTTTAATGGTCTCATTAGGGGACTATAAAGTCTGTTACTTAAGAGAGGAATACTGTGGTGTTGGAAAGCATGAAATATTTACAAAAAGACTCTTCGGAGTCCAATTTCTAAAACCAAGGCAAAGCTCAGATTTTGTGGTCGAAAGAATTACAATAAAATAGTAACGGAGAGAAGCAAAATCCTTTTACATTGGGTGACAGCACCCTCTCTTTCATACTGTGAATGTAAATATATTGAGTTAGCTTTTTAAAGCTAGAAATTGAACATAAAGGAGAGACATTTTACTTTCTTTTTAATGTAGAACAGAGCTTTCTTTGGGGAGGGTTGATATTTAGTATGGGAAAAACAATGACTGTGGGGGGTGCCCACCTACTCTGTTACTTGTCCCAAGAGAGGAGGGACTTATGGGTCACAGGCCAGTAATTTCTCAAAGGCCCTCATTTCCAAGTAGAATTCTGCGTGTTGCAGTCTGTAGGAATGCACCCACGGGACCCTAGAAGGGAGTGGAGATCAGTGCTGACTCTAGCAAGCGCAAAGAAGTGAAGAGCTGATCTAAGAGCCCAGTGGGCACTTTATGGGGGGTGTAGTTTGGGGGAAGGAGTAGAGAATACATTTTTGGTGATGGAAGAAAGCGCTTGCTGGTTGGGAAATCTGCTCATCATTGTTATAAAAGTGAACTGAGACAATTGCATGTAGTTCAGCTAAATTCAGATCAAAGTATGTTTGATGTTTTTCAATCTGTGGAAAGAATTCTAACTTTGGAATTGCAATCTTTAGGTTCCAGAGTGAGATCTATCACTCTGAGTGGAATACTTACATATAACCAGCTCACAAGTCACTCTTTTCTTGTATATAAAGTGAGTGTTCTTTCTTAGATTAAAAAGTGTGAGTCTGACAGTCTGTGTACGTTGAATGTGAATATACATTTCCAGGGGCAGAAAATGTAATTTGTGAAACTTCAAAATCAATGAGAGTGGACAGCTTTTACATATTGATACTCACAGGTCAGCAAGGCTAACCCCAGGAAGCATTGTTGAGCTAGTAGAATCTATATTTGATGGTGAGGTGCTTAGCTTTTGTGTGTGTGTGTGTGTGGTGGGGGTAGAGGTGTCAAGAATCCGACTCAGTTCTAGAAGGATCCTAGGCTCTTTATCCAGAAGCTGAGGGCTTTGGAGTGAACTATCCCACAACAGTGGAAATTCTTTCTAAGGTGGCTTAGGCAGCAGAGGCTCCTAAACACTTGACCTAACATTGGTCAAGTTCATCACTTTCTGGCTCACCAGAACAGCACCGTGCAAGGGGTGTGAAGACTGAATGGACTGACTGGAAGGAAATGTCACTGTCCAGAGACCTCCTTCCCTCTAAAGGCTTGATCCCTGGCTGCTGAGCTAGGAAGACTAAGTGGATGCTGGTCCTTCTTCTCCATCACTTCTCAGACCTTACTGGCCTGGGATTTTCTAGATGGCTGAGGGTTAAGCTGTCTAAGGTGACAGAAACTATGAAGTTCTTTGAAAACTCCCTTGAGCCTTTACCAACAAACAGTCCTAGGTAAGTAAGACTGGACAGGCTTGGCAGGCATCAAAAGGCTTTTCATCAACCAAATCTGACATCCACCCTTTTTAGTCCTGCCCTGCCTGGCCAGGGTCAGCACCCATGTCCTGTTAGCTGGTGTTTGGATGCATGACTGTGGTCCAGCAGCAGGCAGGGCTCCAGGTAACAGGGTTGGTGGTGGTAGTGAAGGGTAATTCTGGAAGCAGGCAGGCAGGATTGAAGGATACTATGTCCTTGGTACTGCTTCTGAAGCTCCAAGCCCTGTGATCTCCTCCATGCTGATGGTGAGTCTTTGAAGCTGCTGAGCTTGAAACTGATCTTAGCAGATTGATCAAATTTAAGCTCAAAAGGTCTGTGTCTCTGTCTTGCAAAGCTGCAGTGTGGCCTGAAATGAAAGTGTTTACAAAGTACCCCACCTCTGCAGTGAAGCTGTTCTGTCGCCCTGACAGCCCAACATCCAGAAAAGCACATTCTGGGGTCTTCCTTGTCCTTTGAGTCATAGCAAAGGATATGACAAGACCATGAGAAGCCCAACCTAGACAAGAAACTCCCCCCCCCCCCCCCCCCGACTCTGACAATTCCTTTGAAAACCCTTATGTCCCTAAGGACAAAGCTTAGGAGGTATGTTGACCCGTGTATTAGAAAGGATTAGTTTCTTTTGAGAACAGTTGTGATTTTAAAAATACCACCTTTCCCTGTCTCTTTGAATTTTTTTTTAATTCTTTGGCAAAAACAGTGATTTTAGTAAAGTAAGTGGCAAAAGGCATACATACCATCTGAAGAAAAAAGAGTATCTATGTGAGTCTCAATGGGGACATAGACATCAGCTTTTGTAACACAGCAACACACCACACAGGTAGGGTGCCTAATCTGAGAGAAGACAGGTAGAAACTGGAGGTGGCAGTGAAGCTAAACACTCTCACATTCACAGAAGACTCTCTGGGAGCAGTGATACCTGTGAATAGAACCTGCTCTCCCTTCCCCCGTTTATTGACCTGCTTAAGCTTTATTTTCCCATCTGTTATCGGCTTTGTGGGCACAAACGTCTACCTTTTGTAACAACCCAGCCCTGTTAGGCCCTGTTAGTATCGCTTTTCTGATTACTGAGTAGCTAGAACCCCAATCGGAGAAGGCTTGTTTGTCAGCTAGACTTAGGCGTGGCCTCTCTTCTACGCCTGCCCCAGAAGGAGAGCATCCTCCAACAGAACAGGCTCATTGCTTTTTTTCACCTTGAAATGTGAAGATTAGGTTCCAGGTCATCCTTTTGTTAGGGGTAAGACAGGCTTTATTTACCCAGGAGTGGAAGGGATGGCAAGGAGGCCCAAGTTTCTTCTCTCCAGATTTTTCAGCACCTACACTTTAGAATTTCAGAATGTGCAAACTGTCAGAGACCCTTCGCTTTTGAACATACCAAGAAATTAGTATCCACACCCAAGTGCTTACACCCAGGCAAGTGTTTTGATTCACTAAAAGGTAGTTTTGTTTTGATTGGGAAGAGGAGGAGATTTTTGGTGTGTTGACTTAGTTTTATGCCAAGATCCAGTTTCAAGCTTCAGTCAGCTGACTTGAAATGCCCACCTGCTTATAAGCTGTTTGCATATCTCAACTGGCCTGCTAAACAGTCTTAGGGGGTCAGAGACAGGAAGATCTGTGTGCTGGGCTAACATTCCTGCATGTCTCTTAGTCTAGGGAACCTTATTAATGGAAGGCCCATCCTGGATATTGTAAAGCAATATCTGAAAATGAAACCACAAATGTTTTGATCCCCACATGAAGTTTTTTTCTGAGACTCAACTCTGGACCCATTTTGGTAAAAATCTCTACCCCAAACTATCACCACAAAGTGTTTTGTAGATCAATTGTGAGTTTTATTAAAAAAAAAAACACAAGCACTATGCCCGAGTTTCATAAAATTTATACATGAATATGTACACAGACACAAAATAATATTAAAATAAAAAATCATACTTAGTTTCATGTGGTGGTGGCCCCGGCACCCCACAAACATAATGCTAACTTTTTCTTTAAAGAAATTGCTTGGCCCAAGAAGACCACAGTTAGGTAACCACTAATATAGCCGTAGCCGTTGCCTGCAACATTTCAATTCAGGTTTCAAAAATATATAAATAATTTAATTACAAAACCCAACAACATTTCCCCCTTTTTGGCACAGTGAAGCATTGGTTGATAGCAGAGGAAATGTCCAAAGATTGACAGCTCTCTCACACTCAGTCATGCTTGTGAACACTACATACGCACAACCAACGGGGTCTCAAAACCCCAAATAGTAGTCATCATTTATCCCATGGAGTGGTTCCCTGATGTACTTTTATCTTTTTTTTTCTTTTTCTTTTTTTTTTTTTTTTGTGGGTGAGGAAGATAAATCAGTTGAAGGTGCAACAAAAATAGTAGGAGCAGAAGGGAAAGGAAAGGCTTGGCCAAAAAAATTACAAAAGAACGGCTTTGATCCCCCTTTAAGTTACAAAAGACAAAGGAAACTATTCCGGAGTAAGTTAAAACACTTGGGTCAAAATGCTTAACTTTAAGGCACATCTGAAGGAGATTAAAAAAAAAAAACAAACAAAAAACAAAAAACAAAAAAACCCCCAAAACTCAATTCCCCTGGAAAGTGGAAGGTGCACAGCCCTGGAGCTTGCAGTCCAATCTCAAGAAATGGAGTCCCCAGCTCCACCGGAGGCCCTCTGCTGAGCTCAGAGCTCAGGCCAGCAGCGTCTCTACCGGGTAGGACAGGTGCGGGCCGGGACCACAGGCCGAAGCCGCGTGCAGGGCCGCGGGCAGCCGTAGGGGGCAGTACAGGTGCGCCGCACCGCCGGTCTCGGGACCTCGGAATGGCTTGGCCGCGGCCGCGGTGGACAGGGGCGCCAGCAGCAGGGGCGCTGCGGGCTGCACCTCGGCTCCGCGCGATGCCAGCTGCGCGGACTCGCCCCCGCCGTATGCACAGAGCGGCAGCAGGGAGCCGCCGGGCGCCGCGGGAAGGAGTGCGGGGTAGGCACGCAGCGGCGGACAGGGAGCGGCGCCCCAGGGCAGCTGCACTCCCAGAGCCGTGTCGCCGCCGTCGCGGCGGCTCCGGAACGGCTTGCTGAGAATGCTGTCGATGGCGAAGGAGCTGGAGAACTTGCTCCCGGGGCTGGAGCGCTCCTCCTGGCGAGCAGGAGAGCGCGCGATCGGGGAGGACCCCACGGCAGGCGCGGGTTGGGGGGTCCCGGCGGGCCCGGGTGGGGCTTCCTCGGGCCGCAGCCCCGACGCGGGGACTGTCGTGCGGTGGCTGAGGCGCTTGCGGCGGCGGCGGAAGACGCCGTCAGCGAAGGTGTACTCGCTGTTGGGGTTGAGCATCCAGTAGTTGTCCTTGCCCCAGGGCCGCGAGGGGTCGCGCAGCACCTTGACGAAGCAGTCGTTGAGAGAGAGGTTGTGGCGCACAGAGTTGCGCCAGCCGGTGTAGCTGCCGCGGAAAAAGGGGAACTTGCCCATGAGGTACTCGTTAATCTCGGCCAGCGTCAGGCGTCCGCCCGCAGAGTCGCGAATGGCCATGGCGATGAGCGCGATGTAGGAGTACGGGGGCTTGGGTCGCCGCGTGTAGGGCTTGCTCCGCGCGCCATCGCCGCTGCCCACGCTGGCCGCGCACGGCCCGGCCGCCGAAGTCTGCTCTCTGCCATCGGCCGCCTCGGAACCGTCCTGGGTGCTGGGCCCGCCACCGGAGCTCCTCTCGCCGCCACCGCCTTCCAGATCTCCCGCGCCACCGCCCGCCACTGGGCTGTTGGCCGCGCAGTCCCCGTCAGAGCCCAAGGAGTCGTCGCCAGCCGCAGACAGTGGAGATGGCGCTTCGCTGCTGCCGGTCCCCTCCAGGTCACTGCCCAT
This sequence comes from Phyllotis vaccarum, assembly GCA_033318265.1. NCBI lineage: Eukaryota > Metazoa > Chordata > Mammalia > Rodentia > Cricetidae > Phyllotis > Phyllotis vaccarum. The sequence continues at coordinate 36,263,611 of JARWLC010000011.1, read as the reverse complement.
CTTGTCCCCGGGGGCGGCGCGTGGGGAGAACACCTCCAATTTCATGCCGGCGCTGGTGCTCCCGGTCCGGCGCTGTACCCCTTTCCTGCGAGGTCGTAAGAAGCGAGGTGCGCACCGGCAGGCTCTCCCGGGAGGGACGGCTTCTGCCTCTTTCAGAAACAGGCACTTTTGAGTGGAAAGGCCCTTTTCCACTGGAATGGATTTTTTTTTTTTTTTGGAGGGGTTATGAGTGTTGGGTGAATTGATGGGAGGAGAAGTTGGTGCAGTTACTCCGAGGTTTAGAGACTTTAGGCGGAAAGAGAGCGGAAAATGAGGGGCCACTCTGCGAGCGGGTGCCAGAACAACCTCAGGATTTCCTTCTGGGAGGAAGGAGCCGACGCAGCTGCTATCAATCAGTCCAGGCGTCAAGAAGTACTCCTTCGTGGGGTGTCCAGGTCTCAGGCAGGCGTCCTCAAGGCACCTAGCTGACGTCCGATGGCGCACCCTCTACTCTTGAGGATAAGATGTCTTTAGCCCATGGAACTCAATCTTCGAGGCTGCCGCGTCCGCAGCCGCCTTGCCACCGCCGGCCTCCCGGGCAGCATGTCCGCGCTGGCCCGCCGCAGCAGAATCTCGCCTCCACCTTCGGTCCGGCCCAATATAACCCTGCGGCGGCTCCGCGGGGGCGGGGCCAGGGCGCCCACGGCCAGGGGGTGGGGGAACAAGGTGGCTGCGGCTCCCCCGGGCTCTCACCAGGCCGAGGCCACGCGGCGGCGCGGCCGCAGAGGCTCTCCCCGCGCAGGTTGTTTGTTTTGGGTCGGGCCGGCCCCGCCCTCCCGGCCCCGCCAATAGCGAGCGAGCGCGCGTCTCGGGTGTGCGCGTGTGTGCGCCTGTGCGGCGGCCCCGCCCTGCCCGCCGCGCAGGTAGGAGCTTCTGGCCTCCCGTGGCCACCGCAGGGGTTTCTTCTCCCTAGGATTCTCGAAGACGATCGGGCTGCAGTACCTGGTAGAGCTGACACATTTTGATACCCCCCGGAGGGACACCTAAAAGGGCTGGGTCCAGGGACTGGGACTTTGCACAGGTCTGGCTGCGGTCCCGAGCTGCGGGGTTGCGTGCGTGCGTTTTTGGCAGCGACAGCCACGATTCTTAAGAAAGCAAACCCCTCTGGTGATGACTGACTCGTTGAACTTCAGAAACTTCGCAGAACAAACAGCCTTTGCATTGATCTCTTCCCGGAGCCACTTGCCCTTATGATTTCCTTTCTATGGCTAACTTTTCCCCTTGTAACAATTTTAACTGTGAGCTCGAAATTAGGAGTCTTTTTGGTTGATCGTGCTTCTTGCTCCTTAGCCAGCCTCCAACTTTCACTTTTATTTTGTCATACCTGGCTGGAGGCTCTGAGAAGGGAGGCAACGCCCCACTTTTCTGCAGGAAGACCGGGTTTCCGAGAAGGGTGCCAGGCTCTGCCTGCACTTGAGTCCCTTTCCGAAGTATTGCGACATGGACAGAGCCCACCACAGTACAGTTACCGAGTTTGGCAAGCTTTAGAATCACAGGAAGGTGATTGGAGCCTCAGCCAAGAGCAAGGAATGTTTACCACCATTTGTCCCCAACCACTCTCTAGGACTTGTCTTGGATTCAGTGGCACCCGTTTCAGACAGGAAAGGAGGCCCTTTTATTCCCTGGACTCTATTCCTGCACCTGCACCAGCTCGGTGTCAATACTCCAAAGAAAGGGGGTCTTGGGCCGGGAAGGGTGCACTTCTGACCCTATGCCTACCACGCCAGCTTCCTCCTTCTTCCTGCTTTTGTTGGAAATAGCGTTGAAGCTGCAACTATGTGGGAGCGCATCTTTGAAGTTTATTTTATTACTTTCCACCATTTGTGTGGAAAACATAACACAAGCTTATCTTCAGCTAAGAAGCTGTAAAGGCGCGCAAATGCAGTGGGCACCATGACAGCCAGGGAGGAACCTGATATTTTATATTATGGATCAAATTACTGTGGTGTGAAGCTAAAGCTGTGTGAGAAACTGTCTCCCTCCAGTCCAGGAAAGCAGCTTCTTTTCGAGGGGTTTGCTTTAGCTCTAGCCTAGGGATGGATGGTTCCCAGGTACTGGCCAAGGGAGTGAATCGGGACGAAGAATTAGTCCAGCAAGGAGGCAAAGCATTGCTTTGGCCAGGGATAAAAGACATTCTTAATGAAGGTTGTCCTTGTTTGAACTCTGGGGGTAGGCAGGGCAGGACAGGAGGACTCATGCCTGTTTAATGGAGGAGATAAGTCTAGGAGGGTTGAGATTCAGCTGGGAGGAGATTCCAGGCCCAAGAGCACCTGGTGGCTGCCAGGGAGGGTAGCCTACCTCACCTCAGTTCTGTGCTCCATTCTTTCCTTCTTACCCAGAATCCTCTGTGGCCTGTAGCTGCAGCAGACACTCTCCTTACCTTGATCTTGGGTAGGTCAAGAATTCCTTATTCCTATTAAGCTGCACATTGGGTTTGGAGCTTGTGAAAGTTTGGTCAGATGGTTGGGAAAGAAGTGGGAATGGAGGATTCTCAATGGGACAAACTTTTCTACTCTGTGAGTTCCTTGGCTAGACAAGGGACTGCCGATAGCCTATTGCAAGGATTTTGGAAAGGAAGACCCTGAGGAAAGGGAGAAAGGAACCTGGGAGCCAGGATATAGATTCCACCAAGATGGAGTCTTGCGTGGAGTCTTTTATAGCTGTACCTCTTATTCTTGCCCCATCAATGTCATGGGCTGAGAAAAAGTTATTTGTCTTCAGTTAAAATCAGAAATAAAACTGCTCTGTCCTGTTGTAGTTGATTTTGGCATATTTTTTTTTAGTGGTTGTTTTGTAGCTGGGAAATTATTCACCTTTTGTGAATGCTAAGAGAAAACAGCAAGAAGGAATGCTATCTGTTGTCTGCCATCTCTACCCACACATCCTTGAGGTTGTCTGGGGCTTAAAGGAACAGTCACTGGCCCCTCCCATCTCCATTTTCACCTCAGTTTGCCAGATTAATAAATAATGTGGAGATTTCTCTTGTCTAATTTTGTCTATTTAGGATTATGTTATTGATTGACTAATATTAAGTGCCTGTTGGTGGTGCCTGACCAAATACCTGTGGAAATAAGGAAGACCTCTTAGCTCACTCCCCCCTGGTGCTTTAATTTTCATGGAGATAAATGGCCGAGCTACGCAGAGGGAGCGTTCACATATTCTTGATCTGGGTTTTAGGAAGAGAAAAATGAGGCAGGATCTCTAGACACCTTATCTGTAAGAACTGTTGTTTTCTTAATGGGATAATGTTTTCCTGCCCAGGTCCTAAACATTAATCTAGAAAGAAAAGAATTTAATCCCTAAAACACTTCAGGTGACATGGTAAACTGGAGACAGGGACAACTTGTTTTATGTATCAGGATAGTGAGCAGCCTTGTAGTACAAAGATCACTGAACCATCCAACCGTTTTGTCTTTCGCCATTGTTTTTGGGCCTGCTTCTCAGCCTGTTGCATTCTACAAGATCTACCATCTAGAAATTGGGTTCACTTAGCTCTGTAATTCTTATGGTTCAATGGGTGCCCAAGAGGCTCCCTGTGCTGGTTGTACTCTTAGACATGAAACACAAGTAGCCCAAAATATGGAAATGGCTGGATTAACCTTTGTCAATAGTCATATTGGGCCTGAAGGGAAGGTAAACTTAAAACAGCTTTCTGTTGTAGACTTGGGACCTCAAATAAATGTGGAGTATAATGTGGTTAAGAAAGTATAAAGAAAAGGCTAATGCTGGGAGCCCCAAGGTAAACTGGTCAGTGGTTCTTGGGACTCGGAAAGGGCCTGGCTTGGGGTCTAGAAGTTGGGTGGCAGAAAATGGGACTCTGCAAAGACAAAGCCTAGCTCCTTTGTTCCCCTGGACTTAGTGAAAACATTGAGGAACAGCAATACTCAGTTCTCTGTTCTAGCCCCTTACCTTTCTGGTTTGGGGGCGGGGGGATGGTTTGTTTTGTAGACACTGAGGACTTGGAAAGCGTCAGGATGGACACTAATGTGGGCGTGGCAATCATGGATAAAGCTCTGGTACATTTACACATCCTTCCCACACTTCTTTTCAAAGGCAATTTGATAGTACCAAGCTCATTTGTTCTTGCTTGAGCCATCTCCTTTTGGTCCAGGAATCCTGGTATGTGCCTAGGGTGACTGGCCAGATGCAAACTCCAGTTTGTGCTTCATGTTCAGGGACTACAAACAGCAGGGAGCCTCTCCAGGACCCATCAAATCAGAAGAATTAATGGGCCAACTGAACCAATTTCTAGGTGGTAGTAGGTCTTGTAGAACACTATAGGAAGACAGGACTTAAAACAGTGGAAAGGAAATTTTTCCCAAGGAAAAATTGGGAAAAGATAAAAAATAGATTATCTAGGGCAAGACAGAGGTTAGAGATGTCTGAGAAAGTGGCCTGATTCTGTAACCTAGAGACAGAATCCTAATTACTGCAGCATAGTGTGGGAAAGTATGATCCAGGAATGAAAGAAAGCCCTGGGCTTCTTTATTACAATGGGCTCCTAGCTTTGACCCTGAGGACATCGATTCATCCTTCAAACCTGACCAGACCTGAGGAATTCTCATTGCTCAGGTAGAATCCAGTCTCCTTATTATCTCATGCTTTTTAAACTTTCATTTGGAAAAGCAAAATAGATACCTTTTGAGTATCTTTGCCATAAGTTAATTCTAGTCTTTAAACTTCTTAACTTTGAAGTTGCTATTTCTAGAATAAATTAAAAATTAGACCTTTCCTGATGTATGTCATGGGGAGAGGGAGGCCTGTTTTTCCATGAGAATAAGTGACTCTCACCTTTCAGAAGAGTGTCATCATGTTGATGATATATAGACTGTGAGGATGGCTCCCAGCACCAACATGAAAATAAAGCCAGGTCTGGTGGCAAACAGTTTTAATCCCAGCTCTGGGAAGGCAGAGACCAGTAGATCCCTAAGACTTACCAGCCAGCCTACTTGGTTAGTTGTAGGCCGGTGAGAACCAATGTCTTAAAATAAATAAACAAACAAAGCAGATATCCCCTGACACACGTGTACATAGGCCCTTTCATACTCTCTCACCTATGCACACACATGAACATACACAGAGCAATAATACTAATACTAGTAATACCTTCAGCCTCCAGATTTTATACTGTTCTAGGTATCCTTCATGTCTTTAAGTTTAGGGTGGTCATTTTGGAGGGAAAGACTGGCCTTAGAGTTCGAAATGGCCACTATCCTGATGTTAACTCAGAAAAGTTTGCCGGCTGGAAACCAGAAAAAGACAAAGAAAGTTCTTGGGTGAATGAACAGTTTCCTTCAGCCATTTACCCCTTGTCATGGCCAGCACGCCAACCTGTATTCCAGAAAGAAAAGGTCACAAGCCTCCTCCTCCAACATCTGGTGGGACTTGATAGTTGTGCTGGCAAGAGGGATATAATATATTTAGCAGATCACGTAAGGAAGGTTGTGGTGATCTGTTGGTGGAGGTGTGGGTGAGCCAGCTCTGAAGCTGTGAGCATGAGAGAGCTATTACTCATCTGTTGTGTGGTAGCATGGTCAGGGAGAGATTCCCCACCCCCATCAATGCCTGAGGCATGTGGGAGAGCTGTCCCTATCCCCTAATCAACTACCACTCTTAGGAAAGTGGCCCCTACACCATGCCTTGGCAACATAGTAGAGCTGGCCCTGAAGATGTGGCTGTGGGAGAACTGACCCTGAGGACTTGAAAGCAGGAAAAAAGGCTCCGCCCTTTGCTCATCACAGCAGGGGTGAACTAGTCAGGACCATGCAGGAGAGCTCACTCTGTGGTGAGGGCAAGGTAGAGCTGCTGGTGGGCTGACCAGCCCCATAACTATCCAGGCCCAACATCCACCCCATCTGTGATCTGCTGGAGCATGTGGTGAAGGAACTGGTCCTGCAGAGCCCAAGCTGCAGGGTCTCCAGGACACAGGGCAACAACAGGATAGCCAAGAGGAGTCCTGGTGAGGGCCCGGCATTGATGGTGTAGCAGAAACTAGAGGCTTTGAGCCAGACCAATGGTTCTCTGCAGTGAGCACTTGCAAGTGAAGCTCACTGAGTCACACTGTAGCTTCCATAAGGAGATTGTTTTTTCTTTTCTCTTAAATTTTATTTTAGGGGGTGGGGGGTGGGGAGGAGGTTACAAGGGCAGAGGTTGGATACAAAGAGATGGGGGAATGAACAGGATGGAGATGCATGTTGTGAAAGACACAAAGAATAAATAAAAAGGAAAGTCAGAAGAAGAAAGAAACGTTATGGTGGAGCTGAGAAGAAAATATCATCTATCTATCATCAATCCATTTACATCTAGGAAAAATTCACTTATATACTTGTTATAAAGAATTTGACACATATTCCAAAGGGAGAGAGGGAGGGAGGGAGAGACAGAGAATAAAATATCATGCAGTCATCGTCCAAATCAGCTTTTACAGTCTGTGAGCACCTTTGTTGACTCTATCTCCACCCCACTTCCTGTTTGTTTGTTTGTTTGTTTGTTTTTCCTCTTCTCACAGTGCTGGGAATTGAATCTAGGGCCTGCAAATGCTAGCCAAGCACTTTGTCACTGAGCTATATTCCAAGTGGGGTTTGTTTGTTTATTCATTCATTCATTCATTCATTCATTGGCAGGGTCCTACTGTGTAATCCATGCTGATGCTGATCTTAAGCCAGGGGAAGCAAGCCAGTAAGCAGCACTCCTCCGTGGCCTCTGCATAAGCTTCTGACTCCAGGATCCTGCCCTGTTTGAGATCCTGTCCTGACTTCCTTCAGTGATAAACACCATTGTGGGAGTGTAAGCCAAATAAACCCTTTTCTTGACTTATGGTCGTGGTGTTTCATAACAGCAATAGAAACCCTAACAAGTCAAGTTGGTAGCAGCATAGTGGGATATTACTGTGACAGACCCAACCATGTTTTAGGGAGGATTTTGGAACTTTGGGCTAGAAAAGTCAATGAGTGCTGAGACCTCCGTGGGATGTTCTGTAGGAGCTTAGGAAATAAGAATGTTGAGAGCAGTATAGAAGATGGAGGCCTGATTTGTGAAAGTTTAGAGGGAATATTACAGAATCTCCCAGGGCAAATGGCTATTTTGATTTAACATTCTGTGGTTCTGATCATCTGGGGCTGGAAGAATCAGCTGTGATTAACAAGGTACTAGAATTACTGAGGTGAAACCTTTACATTACTGGGACAAGTGATGCTGGTCAGCTGGAGCTAGGAAAATAACGGTGATTAGAAAGAGAATAGCATTGAAATGAAATCTTTTGGAAAGTGTTTCCTAAGAGCACAGAGAAACTGTGTTCCAGAGGCAGCCAAGATGTAGCTTGTGCTGGCAGCTGGTCGTGGTAATATGTAAGAGTCATCCAGGTGTTACTGGTTTTAAAGCCATGAACGGATGGATCATGATGAGCAGATGAGACTTGGTACTGTGAAGGCCACAGGTGAAGGTGCAATCTCAGTAGCAGCTCAAGGCCCAGGACTGAAGGGGTCATCCAGAGAAATTGAGGCTTGGCATCATGAAGAAAGCCTATGGAAGTCTATTGGTAAAAGTGCAGCCCAGGTGCAGCAGAGACCCCCAGTATTTTGGAGAGGTCAGTACCATAGGATGACCACCAAGAATAGCAGCAGCTGTGGAGTGGAGCCAGCTGAAGCCTAGCAGAGAAGCTGTGTGTGCTGCAGAGGGCAGAGCCTGAGAAATGATTCAAGCCCTTTAGAGGAACCCAGAAGATCACGAGTTACTCACAGATAATTGGACACTGAGTTATTTATACTGTTGGAGTTTGGTTTGGTTCAGATTGTGACTGTGCCCTGGTTCTTCACTCTTGAAGAGGTATTTAATTTAATTTTGATTCTTAAAGGATCCTACAAATGAAAGACTTGAACTTTTAAAAGAGATGGGATATTTTAAAGAGACTGAAATTTTAATACGTTTGAATTTATAAAGACTGAGGAACTTTTAAAATTATTTATGATTTTAATGTGAAATCTTGGGCGTGAATAAGAAAGGAAAGGTTGTAGCTTAATGGTGATGTGTTTGCGTGTAAAGTTGACAAGGGGTCAGTTGTACTGACTGGTTTTGTGTGTCAACTTGACACAAGCTATAGTCATCAGAGGAAGGAGCCTCAGCTGAGGAAAGGCCTCCATGAGATCCAGCTGTAAGGCATATTGTCAGTTAGTGATCAGTGGGGGAGGCCCAGCCTATGGTGGGTGGTACCAATCCTGGGCTGGTGGTGCTCAATTCTATAGGAAATAGCACCCCTCCATGGTCTCTGCATCAGCTCCTACCTCCAGGATCCTGCCCTGCTTGAGTTCTGTCCTGACTTCCTTCAGTGATGAAGACCATTGTGGAAGTGTAAGCCTAATAAACCCTTTCCTCCCAAACTTGCTTTATGGTCATCACATCAATAGAAATCCTAGCCAAGACACTCTAAATATAAGCCTTAATAAAAATAAAAATGGGGGGCAATGAGATGGCCCATTGATAAACGTACTGGCCATGCAAGCCTGGTGACTTGATACCCATCTCTAGAATCCATAGCAGAAGGAAAGAACTAACTGTCAAGTTGTCTTCTGACTGTGGCAGGTGTATGTATGTGTGCACACATGTGCTAGCTTTCACACATTGATATATGCATCATCATGTGCTAGGAGGTTTATAAACTTATTTAAGCCTTTATAGATTTCTAGTGACAAGATACTACAGGGTCAGTTTATACTTATTGCTGCAAACCTGATATATTCTATTTATTTAAGGACTATTTGCATCTATTTATTGTATTTATATGGTGTGTATGAGTGTACGCATGTACATGTGAAAGCCGGAGGCCAACTTTAGATGTTTTTGAATGTGTGTGTGTGTGTGTGTGTGTGTGTGTGTGTGTGTGTGTGTGTTTTAAAGCAGGATCTTTCATCCTTCATCTGGCTTAGAACTCACTGATTAGAATAGGTGGTTGGCAAGTGAGCACCAGGGGTCTTCCCCAGTACTGAAATCATGTTTCCCTCTATGCCATTCTGGAGACTGAACTCAGGTCCTCATGTTTGTGTGGCAAACATTTTATTGCCTGATCTATATTCTGACTTCAGCCCTTTTACTAATAGTCAGAAATTGTATTTAGGCTAAATATGGGCCCCACTCATGTTCACTGCTCCTGGGATAGTTATTGTTTCTAGTGTTTTACAGTGGACAATGCTAGGAAGAAAGTTTTCTTCTTAGAGAAAAAAAATCGTAATTCTGTAGTCTTGAATAAGACTGGTCCCCATAAGCTTATATATTCAACTGCTTAGTCACAAGGCAGTGGAACTATTTCTAAGGATTACAAAAATTAGGAGGTATGGCCTGGGTGGAATGGGTGTGTTCTCATTGGAGGAAGTGTCACTGGGGATGGGCTTTGAGGTTTTAAAATCTCATGCTAGGTCTCATTTTTTCTCTCTGCCTACAGATCAAGATAAAGGTGCCAGGTACTGCTCCATCACCATGCCTGCCTGCTGTCAGGCTTCCAACCATGACGACAATGTAGCAAACCTCTGAAACTGTAAGCAAAATTGCCTCCTTCCACAAGAGTTGCCTTGGTTATGACAGTTCTTCAAAGCAATGGAATAGTGACTAAGACTGTATTTCATATTTAGCTATAGATTTGTAGAGTAAATCTTTATTGATTACATCACTTTTCCCCCCATGTTGACTTCAGCATAACTGCCTGTTTACTTCATCACTCTTGTGTATAAAATTTTGATTCTAAGTGTAATACTTAAATCTCTGAAAATTTTATGGAATGTGTTTTTACTTATCTCAATTTATCTGTTATTATTCTGGGAAATCGTCCTAATTAAATCAGCTACAATGTGATAACTAAAAGCAGTTGGAGTGCCAAGGCTTTTCCTTTCTTGCTGTGTTTTGGCCCCGAGGGCTTAGATTCTGTTGGCTACATAGTGAAATTGCCAGATCTGAAGTTATTTGAGATAATTAGCGTTTAGTGATTAAGCAGCCAGCTTGATAGTCAGTTAACACGGTTGCCGCTTTACCTTCTATTTCCTTCATCTTTTCCCAGTTCATTTCATAGTTAGGCATTACTGCTCCGGTTTCACGGTCAGCACCGTGAGATGCAGTATATTCAGAAAAGGTACTTTCGTCTTTACACTGTCCTTCATCTGCCCTTGGAGAGTGATTTGAAGACAGATCTTAGCCTTCGAGGGCTGTCATATACCACAGAATACCACAGAACAAGTAGCTTAAAGGTATACAGTTATTTTCTCTTAGTCCTGAACTCTGGAAGTCCAAGATCAGGTGTGCGCAGCGCTGGGATTCCCTAAGCCCTTGCTTTTTGTTTGCAGTTGGTATCTTATTCCTGTGCTGCTCTCTGTGTGTGACTGTGTCCTCACTGCCTGTTATGACTTCATCAGTCACATTGGATCTGTCCACTCTGACCCTAAAAACCCACTCATTTGTTTTAGAGACAGGGTCTTTCCATATAGACCTCGCTAGTTTTGGCTGGCTGTACAGACAAAGATGGCCTTACACTCATAGAGATCCACATGCCCCTGCCTCCAGAGCATTGGCATTACAGGCACATGCCATCACACCTGGCCTAAAAACCTCACTTTAACTTAAACACTTCTCATGATTCTTGTCTAATATGGTCTCATTCTCAGCCACTGGGGATTAGGCCATATCATGTATATAATGTAGGATGGCAGAATTCATCCTATGACCCAGTCCATTAAATATCCAGGCAATACAGCATATGAATATCTGCCTCCCTGTGAGTCTGGGACTCAAGTAGGTTGTATTCCAGTTTTTAACCAATTGAACTATTACTTCTAGACGTGTAATTATCAAAATATTAATTGCAATAATAAAATGAAGCTCCTATTAAAAATATTGAGATGCCAGGTTGGCGAGATGGCTGAGCATGTGAAAAGGTCTGAAGCCAGACCAGATACCCTGTGTTTGATCCTGAGGTGTCACAAACTGGAAAGAGGATAAGCTCCCACAGGTGGTTTTTTGATCTTGACATGTGTGTGCCATCCCCTAAGTAAATCTAATCAGTTTTTTAATTGAAAGTATTTTTTTTAAACTTGCTTAAGAAAATGTTGACCAGCAGGAAATAGGCCAGACTGAGTTATATCAATTCACGTGTTGCTTTCAAGGTTACACCCTGAGTAACCTGGTTTAATGGTACTGCCTGGAAGAGATAAAGCAACCTTGGGTCTACCTGAAGGAGATAAGAATGACTTTTTCAGCAGCCACAGAACAAGGATTCTTCTGCAGTGTTTATGATTACATAGAGGCTAGTTATAGTCTAAATTTCCTTAAATGTAGTCAGGCTCACATATTCATGGAAACATATCTAAGGGTTCAAATGATAGTAGATTAAAATTATTCTAAAAAAATAATTGTATCTGTCTAAACGTATGTGGATGTTTCTCTTTATTCTTTTCTACACAATATGGTGACTCAGCTACCTATCACTTACCTTGTATTAGGCATTATAAGTCATCTAGAGATGGTTTAAAGTATACAGGACAAGGTGTATGAAATCTATGAAAATACCATGCCATTGTATGCAAAAGACTCAAATACCCTTGAAATCTTATCAAATTTGCTGCAATTCCATTTCTAGTGTCCTGGACTTCTCCTAAGGTGAGCTACTCCAGGCTTGCTTTGCATTTCTTGGCACAGATCTAGAATTGCCAGTTTAATTAAGGAGCCCTTATATTTTGGGGATCAGAAGCAATTTTGCTGTAAAGTCTGCTCTCTAGGGATTTTCAAGTCTGAGACCATAGTGGTCTTGAGGAGTGACTGTGTACCTTCTCTCATCCTTTATGAGTCAGCCTGATAATAGCTATGAACATAGAGCCTTCGTAACAAACCTGAGTGTCTGACCTGGTGCTCAGAGAGTAGAAACGTTTGCAAAGCACTTTCTTTTGTTTTTAATTTGTTTTTAATTGCGGCTTTTCTCTCATTAGGTCAGACTAATTGTGTAAGACTTGGAAACTGGAGTGCAGAAGACTCGGGGACTTGAGGAGAGTCCTTTAGTCAGTCTTCTGCCTCCAGTCCCCTGGTAGTTCCCCACCTGCGCTGCATGCCTTGGGCACCGTGGGGGAAAAAGATCTCTTTGTCTTTGCTCACTACACCTGTGCAGAACCAAGGCATTGTTTTTCTAGCAACTTTCGCCAGAGCTATTCAGGTCATGCTTGCTCGTGTCAACTCCTTTCTCTGTGGTGCCTCGGAAACCCAGGGAACAGTCTTCCCTGGTGTGATCTTTGGTGGTATGCCTGATAAACCAGTGTGTAGGCGTCCTCCCAGAAACAGCTCTGAGCTATCCAGGCAGTCAGTCTGGTTCTTCATACAAGTCTGCAGGTAACCCTCGTCCTTCTGGAATGTTCCCAAGATCTTTTGTATATTTGGTAAAGCTCAGTATTAGTTGCTCAATCTTTATGCTGTTTATTTTTGGAGTACTGTGGAATTAGTATTTTTTCCTCTGCTGACACACTGCAGGTACACTCAGAAGCAACCTTCTCTCCTGAGATAAAATATTTGTTTAGTGTGAGATTTTTGGTCTCAACTTTCTGGAAACTATGTTTTCAAAGCTACTCCAGCCTTCTGAATTCAGGTGTGGTGACAGCCTCTAAGCCTTGATGTGGCCACACACTTTGGCTTGTGGCCAGATGAAACCTTGTTATTCTGGGCTCCTTTGTCTCAGGCCTTTGAGGGAAATAAAGCTAAATTTTATTTTCACCATTGAAGGAGAAGTTTATAGCTGCACATCCCAGGCTTAGGGACTAGCTCTGTTTCAAACTTCCTAACTAATTGTCTACCCTGGTCAAAGAAATGTCATTGATACCCAGACATCTCAATCCCAGCCAAAGTCTCCCTGACCACCTATAAAATAGCATATAGGCAAATGGAGAGCTGTCACAACCCATTTACTGACTTTTATTGGGGGAACTGATTAGTGTGAGACTGGGTTTCACTAACATAGACCAAATGCTGGGTGCAAGGAGATGGAGATGGATGTCTCACAACGGGGGTCTGCAGTCTAGGAATGTCCTCAGCAGCCCTCAGAAGTGTATTTGAGAAGTGACTGCTTTTCTACAGGAAGGTTTATAAGAGATGCAGATCTCAGTGGCCAGTGTGTAGGGGAGGGTTCATGAGCATTATGTCCCTATACTTCAACACCGAGACCTGTGTGAGTGCTCAGGGGTCCTAGGAGACACTGAGTAGCACGGGTGAGCAACTGTCCTGATGTACTGCAAGGGCTGAGCACAGCAGAGGCTGAGGAAGTTCTGCTGAGAGGGTGTGAACACAGCTAAGGAGCTTTGTACTACACACCAGAGACATCAGTTACTCACTGGGAGACTGGGTTAAAAGGTCAGAATGCATGTTTCAAGAGAAGATTTTCCTAATCTTTTCAGACTTATTGTTTGCATTGATGGCAAGGAGAGATAAAAAGGCCAGCCTCCTCTCCTGTTATAGTGCTGCTGACAGTTCCCCTATAGTGTTCCTTAGCACTTTTCCAGTGGGGACCTGGCTCATACCCTGGAGAAATGCATGGGGGAAAGTCACATACATCAGTGTGGTTTTAAAGAGCTACAGTTTTTCTTTAGAACCAAGGTCACCTCTGGATGATTGTGAGTTCTTTTTTGTTGTTCTCTTTATCTTGTTTGTTTTTTGAGACAAGGTTTCTCTGTGTAGCCCTGGCTGTCTGGAAACTCACTCTGGCCTTAAACTCAAGAGATCCACCTGCCTCTGTCGCTACCTCCCCATTCTACAATTAAATGTGTGTACTATCATCACTACCTGGCTTCTCTTTACCTTTTAAATAATGACTGCACCTGGATGGTGGGAAGTATGAAAAGTGAATGCCTTTATTTGGTTATGTTAATGATCAGTGCTGTGTCAGAAAGCATGGGTAGCTGCAGACTTCTTGTCACGTAGGACAGTGTAACTTTGCAATGGCAAAATGTGCTTGGGTGGGTGTGGGTGGACCACCGATTGAGGGCTGCCTTCAGGGTCTCTAAAGTTCCACTGAAGGGTAGGCTGGCACATGCAGAATCATGAATCAAAAGAACTGAAGCTGTTCATAGTAGCAGATGTCACCCTTTCCTGACTATGTACTTTCTATTCAGTATATTTACCTCTTCGCATATTTTAACACAGTCCTTTCTCATATGTAAGTCCAAGGTTTATACTGACAGGAGAAGAGCTTGGCTGAAGTTGCTAGGCTAGTGAGCAGGGATGGAGATTTGCATGCAGGACTGCTTTGTTGCTGGGCATGGGTTTCTAGCTATTTCTGGGAGCATACACTTAGTGAGCTGCTTTATCTCTCTGAGGTTGCATCCTTTCTGTGGAGGGAAGAGTTATAAAAAGTCAGTTAAATGTAATATTTTTGAAACAATCTGAGGACTGTTGCATAAGAGACAATCTTAAGAGCAGTGATTTTTAACCTGTGGGTCTCGACCCCTTTGCGAGTCAGATATCAGGTATCCTACATTATGTTTCATAACAGTGGCAAAGCTTCAGTTATGAAATGACCATAAAATAACTTTATGATTGGGGAGTCACCATGATATGAGAAACTGTAGTAAAAGGTAGCAGCATTAGGAAGGTTGGGAACCACTGTTCTAGAACGTGAAAGTAATTTATAAGGATAGTCTCTCCAGAGTTAATTCTCCGCGCACATAGATATTTATTTAGTGTCTTACCACCCTTTTTATAATATACTCAGACTTGAGGGCTGACAGCACTTATTTCTTAGACCAGGAGCACGTCAGTCATGCCTGACTTTCAGATTTTCTCAGTCGTCTCTGGACCAGGCTGTTCTGCAGGGATCTATCTGCCTTGATGCTCTTGACGGAGGAAGCTTATGACCTTGACCTTGGCAGAGGAGATGAGAAGTAGAAACTGATATTCTCAACTTTGGTCCTGACCGTTAACCACACTGAACTGAGTGTCTGGGGAACAATGACTGCAGATTCTCTTCAAAGATGCCCAGGCCC
The DNA here is from genome assembly GCA_033318265.1 of Phyllotis vaccarum. Classification (NCBI taxonomy): domain Eukaryota; kingdom Metazoa; phylum Chordata; class Mammalia; order Rodentia; family Cricetidae; genus Phyllotis; species Phyllotis vaccarum. Next base: position 36,248,579 of record JARWLC010000011.1, on the reverse strand, counting down.
TCCCTCAAGGTACCCAAGCTTCTACTGAGCCGGTGTGTTTTCTCAGCTGACAAGGGCTCACGATTGCCCTGTAGGACACTGTGACCCAGTTAGGAAGAGCAACCCTAAATGAAATGAGCGTGCTTAGGAAGTAGCTTAGCCACACGTGAAAGTGTTGCAGGACAGAGAGTTGCAGGAATGAAACACCCACATAACTTATAGCTCTTTAGTAATCAAAGATTTGCTGATGAGGTACATTTTGGATAGGTTTTGGAGTTTGCCCTTTCTAGAAGTGGCTTGGGGACTGACTGCCTTCCAGCGTAGTGGTGCTGCAGGACGGCAAGTCTCATTCCCTAGAAGGAAAGTGGAGACCTAGATTTTGGGAAAGGAAGAGGTAGGATAGTATATATTTCCATCACATGAAATTCAGTCCTGGTTACCTTTCTTCTAGTTTAGCATGTATTATTTTATGGCACATCCAGAGCTGAAGGAATGGAGGCTGCCTTTTCCTAAGAAATGGCATATATCACCCCTCTCCTAATCCTCAGGACAGTCTGTGAGGCACTTCCACTGTGTGGGGCCCTGAGATTTTACCTATTCAGTCATGTGGCAACTCTGTAGGTGTCACTGTATCAATAGGTGTCAAGTGTAAGAATAAAGGTACCTATATCAGTGACTATTGTGTGGTTGTGACACAAATGCCTGAGGAAAAAAAAAACTTAATAAGAATTTGTTGTGGTTCGTGGTTTCAAGGTATTGAATTCAGAGTTGCTTGGCCCCTGAGTTTCAGAGCATGTGTTAGGGGATGCAGCACTTCATTTTGGGAAATAAACAGAGAAACCCACAGGAAAGAGGCCAGAGCAATATTTGTATACATCCCTAGTAAAATACTTCTTCTCATTAGATCTCAACTCCTGCGTTTTACCATCTTCTAATAATGAGATTGTATTATGAGTCCATTAAGGTATTAAATCCATCAGTCACAGCTCTCACAGTACAGTGGTCTATAGAAATGCCCCCCATAGAGTGGTATGCTTTACATACCTCCCAGGTATTTCTTAATCCAATTATGTTCAGAATTGAAATCAACCATCACAGTGACCAGGGTCCCTTCTGATGCATGATGTTTCTCTTCCTAAGCTTCAAAAGCTCCATGTTACTAGAGCTGGGTTTGTTGATTATATGTCTGAAGAGCCTGATAAGCATACAGTGTAAGTCTAAGGCATTAGGAGATAAGTGTATCGAGATATGTATATTTTTTATGTGAGTAAGTGTCTCAATTAGGATTTTTATTGCCGTGAAGAGACACCATTACCATGGTAGCTCTTATAAAGTAAAGCATTTAATTGGGGCTGGCTTACAGTTCAGAGTTTAGTTCATTATCATCATGGAGGGAAGCATGGTACTACACAGAAAGGCATGGTGCTACAGAAGGAGCTGAGAGTTGTATATTTAGATTTTCAGGCAGCAGGAAGGGAGAGTAACACTGGGCTTGGTTTAAGGATTTAAAACCTCGAAGCCCACCCCCAGTGACACACTTCCTCCAACAAGGTTACACCTACTCTGACAAAGCCATACCTGCTAACATTGCCACACCCTGTGAGCTTATAGGGGACATTTTCATTTGAACGATCTTAGTAGGTATCCTGGATAAGTTGATACATATGTGTTCATATGTATAATGTGTAAACACATTAGTTTACATGAATACTTATATAAACACACACATATATGCATATATGTACCTCTATGTGTATGCTCATGTTTATGCAGAGGAGATACAGGAAAAAAGATTTGAGTGTTGCCAATATATAAGAGGGTGTTAGTTGAGTCCTGCACCCTCATTTATGAACAATTTTTGTTACTGACCAACTATTTGCTGTGGGGATATGTTTTATATTTAATAAAAACCAGTCTGAAATATCAGATGGATCTACCCACAGTCAATCCAGGAGGTTCAGTACGCTTTTAATCTCAGCACAGGGAATATCCAGGAGTGGTTACCTACGCCCTTAATCCCAGCAGATCTGAGTTTGAGGCCAGTTTAGTTTACAGAGGGAGTTCTAGGTTCCCAGGCAGGCAGTGGTGGTGTCATGCCTTTAATCTTAACCTTGATGTAAAACAACTGGTCAAAGTGGGTATTTAAGGCAGGCATAGTAAGACAGAGCAGGCAGTAGAAGCCACGGGGAGCAAGGCTGAGGAAGCTGGAAGACAGCTGGGTGAGATCTGACTGTGGTGTTTCTTCTCTTTGATATCTCAGCCTTTCTCTGAGATCCAGCTCTGAGTTTCCTTTATTTGTGCAACATACAACTGCCTGGCTCTATTTCTCTTTTGGATTGAATTAAATTCATGTAGTCCAGGCTTGAACTCACAGAGATACAGAGGGATCTCTGCCTCCCAAGTGCAAAGAGTAAAGGTGTGTGCCACCACTGCTTGACCTCTGTGGCTAACTCTGTGGCTGACTCTACCTGCTGATCGTTAGACAAGCTTTACTTGTTTAGAACATACACAATATATCACATTCTTTCTTCTACTGTCTAGGACTAATTGCCCAGCATGGCACTGCCCATAGTGAGCTGGGCCTTCCCACATCAGTCATCCACCAATAACATGCCCTATAGACTTGCTAATAGGCCAGTGCTGAGTCTTTACTTCATTGTGTTATATGCACCTTTTCTTTATCCACCTGTCCGTCAATGGGTATCAGGCTGATTCCATGGTTTGGTTACTGTTGATGCCATGATGAACATGGATGTGCAGGCTTCTCCGTGGTAATCTGACATTGATTCTTTTTGGTATAACCCAGGAGTTGTGTGGCTAGATAATATAGGAATTCCAAGCTTTGTTTCTGAGGAATACCTGCGTCTGTAGTTCTTGGAATGATTTACATTGCCAAACTGGGATGAAAAAGCCTATCTTAACCCCACCCCACACTCACCAGCATCTGCGGCTAGTTTTCCTCATTGATGGGCACGCTGACAGAGGAAGTCGAGTCTCACTACACCTTAACTTATACTTTCCTGAACATGCTGAATATGCTTTCATCCACTGGTTGTTCATTTACTCTTCATGGCCAAGTGTCTATTCAGTTCCATTTCTCACTTACCATTTAGGTTTCTCTCTCCGTTGTTTTTGTAATTCTTTTCACTGCTTTGTTTGTTGATTTGTTTCAGATGTTAAGCCTGATCCCCTGGATAGCTGGCAAAGATCCCCCCCCCCCCCCCCTTCTGCAGCTATTTCTTTACGCTATTGATGGCTTTCTTGTCCTATTATCCTTAATCCTTGCTCATATTCCTTGAGTCATTAGAATCCTCTCAAAACATCCTTGCTCCCTTGGTGCCCTGGGTTGCAGTTCTGGTGTGTGCACAAAAGCACACACATACTGAAAACGAAAGAGAGAAAGAAAGATTCAGAAGTATTTCTAAGTTGGATATTTTGGGTCACAAAAGTAGTGCAAATATTTTCGTCTTCTTTCACAGCAGACTCCAGAGCTCCCAGGGAGGCCTCAGTCCCATTGACCTAGCTGGGAGAGACCAGTTGGAAGGGAGTGAGTCCATTCTGGGCCCTGGCTCCTTCCCATTGCCTGCCCCATAGTGATGAGAAAATACATGCTGTAGCTTCTTTTGCCTATGCATCAGCAAGGGGAAAGTTGTGCTATTTTGAAGGATTCAGGAGAAAATGGGCATGGAGCACTTTGCCAAGGGTGCAAAAATGAGGTATGGCATGTTGAGAGCAGATGGGGCGCAGGTGGCATGCCTTACCTGGTTGTGGCTTCAGGAACTTTTCAACCTCCCAAACTCCAGTTTCCTCCTTTTCTAAGAAGGTGACAATGTGGATCTCATTAAGTGAGTCTTACGGACAGAGTCTATGTCAGCAGTGCTCTTTAAAGGAAGTGAACAACCTGGGGGAGTCCCACTTCCTCTAAGTCTGCAAGGATTTACATAGGAAGAGTATACTGCAACCCACAAAGCTCCAGGCCATAGGGGAAGCTATGGGAGGGATGCCTGGGTACATGTACTACTACCAGCCCAGTAAAGTAGGCTTCAGCCTTCCTAGTGAGTTAGAAAGATGGCCTTTCTCATCTTACTTAGAATTCTGATGTTAGGGAATTTACTCAGAATGAATCTAGAATATCAGATCAAATGTAACTCTGCTGTCATATTCGTAACCAAAGACAGTGACAGATACTCCAGTGGCATGTAGAACACAGGGATGGCTGCAATGCTATAGATTCCAGGCCTGGGCTGCAACAGAAGCCTGCAGGTGTATGGTCCAGGGTAAGTGGGTCTGAGCCTTCATGTCTGCTGGCTTGCGCATCCCTGGCAGGGCTCCTGGGATAATTTTGGAGACATATACTCCGACTGCTGGTTTAGTGGTAGACTCTTACACTGTAGTGAAAAAGATGGCTTAAGTTTGGGAATGAAAATATTTTGGGCCTTAAAAAATGTCACTACTTCATAGAATTCCAGTTCTTGGGAGATGGCAGGAAAAGTGGGGGAAAGTATCAGAAAAAGTCCTACAGAGAGAAAAACCCCCAGAAAGAGAACATTTTCTTGTGATGACTTGCTGAAAGGAAGTCGTTGCTAAAGGACCCCATCTGCCTGCTTCTTCTCTTTTTTCTTTCTCCATGGCTGTCTGCTTTGTCAGCCAGTCCTCTTGGACATGGTTGGGCTACTA